>JAXCGZ010002240.1:0-40000 GCA_037179515.1 Halocaridina rubra
TGCTTACAACGGTTCTTTGTTCAACGAGGCGATGCAATAAGCGTTATCAAGGAGGTGAAGGGTTAATGGCTAAAATCCATTAGTGACCTACATTCCTTTCTCCACGTCTTCTACGGCCAGCCTCCCTAAT
Source organism: Halocaridina rubra (assembly GCA_037179515.1). Taxonomy (NCBI): domain Eukaryota; kingdom Metazoa; phylum Arthropoda; class Malacostraca; order Decapoda; family Atyidae; genus Halocaridina; species Halocaridina rubra. Next base: position 131 of record JAXCGZ010002240.1, read on the forward strand.
AAACTACACATTATCCATACGAATATACATGTATACATGACAGAAATTAATAAGTACACATGCTAAGTCTAAAAGTATACATTCATGCACTTACGTTACAATAAACGAAACTATATGCAAAATAACACTTACATAATGTACGTAGAAATAAACTGTCTTGAAATATATTCAAGACATCTATATATATATATATATATATATATATATATATATATATATATATATATATATATATATATATATATATATATATATATATATATATATATATATATATATATATATATATATATATATATATATATATATATATATATATATATATATATATATATATATATATATATATATATATATATATATATATATATATATATTAACAAATGTAAAAGAAATAACGATTTAAAAAAAAAAACATTCATGGGCACAATTGCGTGAGAGAGAGAGAGAGAGAGAGAGAGAGAGAATTATTTAAATTACTGCATTAAAAACTGGCTGTTGCAATATGCTACAATATTAGCCAAGCTATCTTCGTAAACTAAATAAGAAAAAGAATTCCTGACAATAAATCCGTATTGCATACAAGAGATAAAACTCCAATAACCTTTATGTAGCTTCACAGTAATTTGTTATCAAATATAATTATACTAATCAATTACTACAATATTAAAATCAATGCTTCAATATACTTCTTGCATCTTAATCAGTAACACTTAATTATAGATTTACAATAAGAACCAATACGTAACCTGTTTTTATTTAGGGTTATTCTAACCGGGTTCGGTCGGCTGTCAAGAATAGAAGAAACTCGTGTCCTACGAACGTGCTCAAGACAATTTAGCCGAATTAAATTGCAGTTTGTCTGATAAAACGCCCATATAACGTAATATGGCAGACGACAACAAGGAAAAGTAAGGAAATGATGGCTCAGAAAGTACTTTTTGCTATATTTGGCTATATTTCGTGTTAATTAAATCGAATAGCATCCCCATATGCACTTATAATTAGACATTTCATTGTTGGTTTTGTCATATAGGCTAAACTTACCTTTGGATTATCCTGTAAAAAACATATTTGGTATAATTTTTTATTACATTACACAATATCTGAAACAGCGAAAAGTCTATTATCTTCTGATTAGCAATCGGTGATTTTCCTCTACATTTAGAAACTATTACTTCCGTGAATGACAGTAATACTCAATACGGCAGGTACTCTTTGGTATGATGCTAATACACAAATACAGTAATGAGAAGAATCATTAATTTATCCAGCTAGTTTAATGCCTTACAGAGCTGCTCTATCACCGAAATGACTACCACATTTTGATAATTTATGGTTTTTGTAAATGTAATAATGTTTGTTTTATGCGTATCTGTTAGTCCACATTATGGGGATGAGTACCAACTGTTAGAAGCTGGGGAATTAAAGCTGGATGCCCTTCTTAATGCCCCGCTGTAGGCTCAGTTGCGTGTTTGTCACCTTGCGAATCGAATATTCTGCAACCATGTACAATATTTGGAACGTCTCCACTCCACACAAATTTACATTTTGAGCAGACATTTATCTGTTTCCCATGTAATCACCATCTTTAAACAAAACTTTTTGTTAAGTTTTTAAACTGTATTGTGTACTGTCCATCTAATACTTGTTTTGCAGATAATATCTCTTCAAGTACATATATTAGGAAGTTTAAATAATTCCGATAGCGTATTACCTTTTTGTATTTATTTTTCAGTGTTGGAGAAGGTGATGCACCCAGCAAAAAGGCCCTGAAGAAGGCACAAAAAGCAGCTGAAAAGGCTGCCAAGAAAGCTGAATATAAATCCCAAAATATGTCTGAAGCTGTAAGTATTGTAGCTCTTGTCTGGACTTTGGTGTTTCCTGTATATTTCAAGAAGTTTTTTATTTTTTTAAAATGTCAAATTATTAATCCAGTTGATTATAAACCAAAAGAAATTGGATCATGTAAAGAAGTGTAACCTCAGGGTGCTCTAGGGTTAGTCATATTTACAAAGCAAGTCACCTAACTTAACCTTACCTAATCTAAGCTAAGCTCCGCTACCCTAACAATTTACTGGGCTAATTAACATTATAATTAATTTGTTTAGATAATAGTTTCTGACTAATTTTATCTTAGTTAATCCTTTATCTAATACACAAATTCTTTTTTAGGATGGGCAAGATGATTCAGGAGAAGACTGCGCTTTGGGGCATTATGGCAATTTACCTATGAATCGTAGCCAGGAGATACGTCCTATTGAGCACAATGAAATTAGTGTCCTAAACAAGACTATGGCAGAGAAAACCGTGCTTCTTAGAGCTCGCCTACATACCAGCCGTGGAAAGGGTAGGGTGCTATTATCCATAAGTTTCCAAACAGATGATAGAGTGTATTATTAGATATATGTTATCCTTTTATTTTATATTTTTTATGAGTCACTATTAGTCCTCATTATGAGGGTGAACACAGACAGATTGGAGCTGGGCAATATAGGTTAGATGCCCCTCTGTGGGCTCAATCATGAGTCCGTAACCTCCCACTTCAAGTACTCTAATCACTACACTAGGTAAGTCCCCATCTTTAAGCATCATTTATTATTTCTTCATTTTACTCCCCGTATTATGCCAAATCCCATTGATTCTAGCAGGGTGCTCACACTTAGCACCATCATACCCTCACCCCTTTGATTCTGTTCTAGCGACACGGAGTGAATTCGAGGGTAGCGTGTTAATCCACTACCATAATATTATGGTGGAGAAATTGAGGAAATCAACTAATACATTGTTTGTGTCTAATTCCAGGCAAGCAAGCATTCTTTGTACTTAGAAATCGACAGCATACAGTTCAGTGTGTCTTAGCAGTGGGAGACAACGTTTCCAAACAGATGATAAAGTTTGTCTGCAATATTACCAAAGAAAGTATTGTTGATGTGCAGGGAAAGGTAAGCAAGCTCATTTTGTATATATTTACAGTTTTGAAAATATATTTACATTATGAAAAATATCTGGTACGGTAATGTGTATTCCTGAAGCTGGTGCTGGAAAATTAGCGTCATTATTATATATAGTTTATTGTATAATTATTACTGAATATGCCATAGTAATATGAATAATACTGATTGGCAATAGAATAGCCACACTATTTATTTATACTTCTGATACAATAAAAAAAAAAAGGTAGAAAAAAAAAGGAAATATTTACTTTAGTATATCTTATATCTAATTTGTTTACTCAGAGTCATGTGACAAAATGATTCCTCTTATAGACACTTATACCAAAAGCAAGGAATTAATCATTATCGATTCCTGTTTTATGTTGGGGATGACATCACCTTTCACATGCAAAAACTCTGTTTCCCTTATCCAGCTGTACCCCTTATTTATGACATTTAATCACAGCTGGCATTTTGTTAAAGGGAATAGTAAAATGTTTGCTATGTTATATATATTTGTTTAGGTTGTTGAAGTTGAACAGAAAGTGGAAGCATGTTCTGTGCAAGACGTAGAACTTCATGTCACTGATGTATTTGTGGTGTCAGCTGCTTCTCCAAGACTTCCTTTACAAGTAAGAGATATATCTATTTTATTTTCAATGTATCAACATTTTTTAAGTACTTGAACCCTCGAGAGGTGACAGACTTGTGATTAAACCCACCACGGAGCAGTAGCAAGGGCATCCTGCTTTATTTCTCCAGCTCTACCTTCTGTCTACCCCTTGATAGGGACTTGTAAAACTGCAAACAATAACTTTGTTTTCAGCTTATAATAGAACTCTACTTCTTTCGTTCCCTGATTCTATTGATGAAAGTAATGCCCGGAAAGTTCTATCAGATCATATAAAAAAGAGTAACTGCAAGGTGCTCTAGGGTTATTCATATTTACAAGACACATAAGCCAACCTAACCTAACAATTTACGGAGTTAGTTAACTTTACATTAGGTTCCGAGATTAATCACCTTTACAAAATTCATTATATCTACTTCAAGGATAGTACCATATAACAGATAATTACCAGTATGCATTATGATAGGATTTTTCCCATTCTTTCTCTTTTTGGTTAAGGTGTTCCGAGTCTCATGGATTTATTCATTAATTGTTCTTATATTTGTAAAATTTTGTTTCCACAAAGGGTCCCAAAATTATTCAGTACTTTCAATATTTTCCTCTTGTGCTCCAGTATAGGACGAACACCTGAACAGTATCGTTAAAACATCTAACCTCTTGAGTGGACAATTTTGGTAACATTTGAACCTCGTCAAGTTCTCCAAATTGTATTTGTCTCCTCCGATACATGACTTTTTTAATCCTTATTACATTTATATGATTAGTCACTCTCATGAATATTTCCAGTAAAGGTAGTTGAGGTTTGATATTTTGCAACAAGTGATACTCATATGCCCTTAGATAAAAAAAAAAAAAAAGGCCCTTAAATTGAAACACATTCTATCTTTGTTTATAGAATGAGTGTACCATTCATTGCTATGTAATTTCTTATTGCTAAAAAACCTACATCTGATTTTTTATCTCTGCTTAGATTGAAGATGCAATGCGTCCAGACACAGAGGATCCCGAAGGTCTTCACATAAAAGTGAATCAAGACACAAGGTTGGACAATCGCATACTGGATTTGAGAACCCCTACCAACCAAGCTATCTACAGACTACAAGCTGGGGTTTGCCATCAATTTAGAGAGGCTTTGAAAGCAAAAGGGTTCACAGAAATCATGTGTCCAAAGCTCATATCAGCTGCTTCTGAGGGTGGAGCTAATGTGTTCGGCATGAAGTATTTTGAGAAAGAGGCCTTCCTCGCTCAAAGCCCTCAGTTGTATAAGCAGATGGCAATCGCTTCAGACTTTGAGAAGGTATTTACTATTGGTCCAGTCTTCAGAGCTGAAAATTCCAACACGCACAGGCATTTAACTGAATTTGTTGGCTTAGATTTGGAGATGGCATTCACGCACCATTATCACGAAGCGTTGAAAGTAATTGGAGACTTGTTCACGAGTATTTTCAGGGGTCTCCGTGATGAGCACACAGGAGACATTGAGACTGTTAACAAGCAGTATCCTGCAGAGCCATTCAAATTTCTCGATCCTCCTTTATGTTTGTCGTACAAAGAAGGTGTTGCAATGTTAAAAGAAGCTGGCATAGAAATGGAAGAAACGGAAGATTTGAGTACTCCTAATGAAAAGTTTCTTGGTAAGTTGGTAAAAGCTAAATATGACACTGACTTCTACATACTTGACAAATATCCCTTGGCTGTTCGACCTTTCTATACAATGCCAGACCCTGAAAACCCCAAATGGAGCAATTCCTATGATATGTTTATGCGAGGAGAAGAGATTTTGTCGGGAGCACAGCGAATACATGATGCCGATTTCCTAGTCGAACGCGCAAAAGCACATGGTATTCCCATAGACACCATTCAGTCCTACATTGATTCCTTTAAGTATGGATGTCCACCACATGCTGGTGGAGGCATCGGTTTAGAGAGAGTGACGATGCTGTACCTGGGATTAGACAACATCCGAAAGACGTCCATGTTTCCACGTGACCCCAAGAGGCTTACACCTTAAATTTAATAAAAAAGATATTTATAAAAAGAAATATTTTCTTGCAGTATATATGAGAGTATAATATTGATTTAGGTGTGCAATTTTTGTGAGATGAGAGCTTTAACCATTTTCTCTTTTGTAAAAATATGGTATTCCTAATTATTAAGGATAAATTTAGAGCACTCAATATGGTTGAAAACTGTTTGGGATATGGTAATTGTTGCTTGCAATTTGACTTTGGTAAATTAAATATTGTGTCATTGTTTTTAAATGATTAAGTAATAATACTGCAAATTTTTTACTCTTTGGGATGGACATTAATGTATGGATTATTAAACCTTGAGTTGCAATGAAAAGAATATTGATGTGTAGAGAGGTGAAATAGTTTAGAGCCATTATGACTGATCATGAAGAAAAAAAAAAAAAGTCTTAAGAAACTACAAAAAGGCATATGATGGCAAAGAGTCACTTCCTCCCTCCCTTAACATTATTTTTATGTCACAAAATAACTGATAGATGGATGAGAATATTTAAGGTATTGTGAAGCCCTAGTACTTTTTTTAATCTTCTTGTTGAGCTGTGGAATCAGTGGGGTAACTCCATTAATCTTGCCTTGTACAATCAAACACATCATGGAAGACTGCACTGTGTATGCAACCACATATGTCAACAACATAACATACACTCCCTGAAAGCTCTGTGGGAACACTCGGGATAGACAGTGGTCTTTCTTTGGGACTGGGCAGTCCTGCCAGACTGCTTAGGGGTAGTCAGTAACATCAGCAACAATTATTAAAAATTATAGCGGCAGTAGGAACTGTATGCTGATTTGAGTGAGTGAATAGAGCACAAATGTAGGAAAAGAAGAGCAGAGTTTATTTTGCAACTGAATGAATTTTAACGTAATGAAATACACAGATGGAACTTTTAGTCTTTGACTCATTGTGTAAGAAAAAAAGTTTACTTTTTCTTCTTAATTTACAAAGAATGTGTTGTATTACTGAATGTAGTCACCGTGGCTCAAGCGGTAGCGTCCGTGACTTTGAGGCGTCAGGTCGAGGGTTCGTGCCCCGTCACGGTCTGAGGTTAGCAAGGGCATGCACTCAGGGTAACGATTACATCTGCCAAAACAAGTCCTTCGCAAGAAGGCAACCGTCCTAGCCCTTGGTAGAAAAGGGAGTCCGTGACGTAAAACCGGAACGAATGAACGAACGTTGTATTACTGAATATTTTGTTTGTATAATTCATTGCAATCATTATTCTGAAAAGCTCTAGTATACTGTATGCATGAGGCATTTTAAAATGGTGAGATATTATTTTACATCTCAGGGAACTTTTATCTTGATTTAAATAAATATGTGACATTCACATAGAGGGATTTTGTACATTAAGGGAAATACACCTAAACTTAAGATATCAATAGAATACTATACTGTGTACACTGTTATCCAGAGCTATTAAGACAGATAAAAATCTGCATATCATAGCACAACCAGTACAAGTAACCAATTTTCTTGTTGTTCTTATACTAACATGTTTTTTGTGGATAACAGTGTATTATTAACATCACAGTTTTTTTGTGAATATACTAATACTGTGCAGTATATTTAACCTAGGCATTATGCCAAAAGTAAAAAAAATTCTTTTGATTCATTTAGAAATATTTAGGACTGCCAGAAGTCTGCCAGTGTAGCGATTAGATATGTATATCCAGTAATGATCATATATTTTCATCTGATGTAGAAGTTGGATTTTAGTATGGAATGGTTTTCTACACAACTTATATTTATTACTGTGGAGTAGCTATATGTGTGGCTTTGAATAATAATAATGATATTTAAATGTTTGTGTATTTCATAACCTAACCTTATTTAAATCTTGGGGAGAGGGCAGGCATCACGAAGAAACATCTCATGTTTTTCTCTGGATATTTTCATCACAAAAAAATGTAGATAAGAATGTACTACCGAGAGGAACTGATTAATCCTGATATATATGGATTTGTAAAAATATAAATTTAAATAATATCTAATCCATAGAAAGATTATACTGTATTGTGTACTGGAAAAAAATAATACTGAAGTACCATGATACTGTGCATTAAAAGGGTATCAGGAAATTGTCCCATGGATAACTGCCTCATGGAACAATTAGGATAATTGTCCAATTAGCTAGGTAAGGTTAGGTTAGAGTTTGCATCGCAGGCAATATTAATTTCAGAAGTATAAACTGGAATTCAAGCAAATTCCTGGGTAAGTGCCAGAAGTCAGTTGTCCCAGAACCCATTTTGGCATAAGATGACTTACAAGTGCATATATGCATTACGTATTTTTGTACACGAAAGAGAAAATCCAGAAGTCTTATAATTAATTTAGAGTTGTAAGATTTATATAGAGGAATAAGCAAAATACCTTTTATAAAGCAACAAAATGGATGTACAATTGCATATCTGTTAATTTATGTCTGTATACACAAAAGACAGGAAACTAAAAAGATATCCATATAAGTCTTGTGATTCAAATAGAAAGTTATATTACTATCAATAAAAAGGAATAAGCAATATCACTTATTATATAGAGCGAACTGAGGTTAATAATACTTTTCATTAAATATAATAAAGGGACTATGCTCGGCAGAACTATTTTCATAAAAAAAAAAATGCAATAGGAAGCAAGAGATCTAACATAAAAATGTCTGTATAAATGATATCTCATTCTGAAAACGAGACACAAATTCGAATGGCGTAAAAAAAAAAGAAATTGCATTCCCTTGACCCTGGTTGTAGTGCATAACTTGTGGTACACAAAATAAATACAGTATTTCAAAGCATAAGAATTATTTGTTGTTTACCACGGTAGCCAAAAGGCTAGAAAACAGGACTCGGGAGTTGACAGATCTGTGATGGAGCCACTGTGGGGTGATATGTAGGGCACCCAGCCACTTTTTCTCAAGGATCAGTTGTCGAACTGACCTTAATGACAGGCTATGTCTATCCAACCTTAATTCCCCAGCCACACTTTCTCTAGGATCAGTTGTCAAATTGATCCTACTGACAGACTGAAGAGTCTATCCAACCTTACTTCCCAAGTATCATCTGTTGAACTGACCCTACTGATAGTTTGAAAAGCCTACCCAGTCTTAATTCACCAGCCACAAATTCTTAAGGATGTTGTCAAATTGATCTCCCAGACAGGCTGAAAAGAATACCTGGGAGCGGAGTACTTTATTTTCAATATATTATTATAGCCTTCATAAAACTAGTGACATAGCATAATTGTATCCGTTTGACTTGATAATAAAGAGACTGGGAGAGCTATCAATACCATGACTTTCGACCAATATTTGAGAAGAATGGCAAGGGAAATTAACAATATTATTACTTGGTACATGGAAAAAAAAAATTCCTGCAGTGATTAGTTTATTTGAGAAATGAATTGAGATCATTATAATGATAAAAAATATTTTTTTTTACATAATGCCATTAATTCTAACACAGCTTCTAAGAGTTGTACACTAATAGATTTTTTAAGTTTTGAGTGACTAGACATTAATTATGACAAATATCTTAATGCTATTATTGTCTTCATACTAGAGGACAACAAAAAAATTACTCCACACACTGAAAGGCATTAACAAAACAATAAAAGCTCAAAATATTCACCCTCCACCGGCCCTCATCATAGAGATTACATACTGTATTATAACTAGATAATATTTCTTGTAACACCAGCAAGGGCACAATTATTAATAAAAAAGTGAGGTTGCAGGGCTTCATTGCACTGACATTCTTATCTCATAGTTACTTGTGGCAAGAAAAGTTGCCTCTAATTGCAAGATGAGTATACCATACTGACTTTGTTTCTCATTAACCAACTAGAATATCCCAGTTAGTCTCCGACGACCAAGGTAGTAAAGGATGTGATTCTTTCTTCCCAAGCCATCAGGGATTCCCTTTTAGTCCCTTTCTACATGGCATACGAGTGTGAAATTCTTTCTCTATGACCACATATTAAAAATCATAATCTATCTCTCTATGTGCAGAAGCCATATTCCCCCTAATAAGGGGGGTGGCTGAGTCATTGCAAAATACCTTGACTCACTGCAAGAAATATACAAAGGAGGGGATTCCCAGTCCCCTCGCTCTGCCCCATTTTGACGACTTTTACAGGGGAACACGGAGGAAGTATTCTTACCCCCACCCTCAGGGGGAAAAATAATAATCCCATAAATTTTACCTCCTGTAGGAATTCGAACCTGGGACCTGTAAAACAGGAGTCCACAGCGTAGTGTGCAAAGTCGTAGAAACCTCTATGAGCCTGCACACTAAGTTGTGAACTCCTGTTTTACAAGAGCCATATTCGAATTCCAACAGCAAGAGGTAGAATATTTGGAAATAGTGTATATAAGTACATAACTGCATTGTACTGTTCTATCAATAATAATAATAATATAATATCTGAAACACTCATTAAAACTCAGTAACTATATAGCCGGTTACAAAGTTCTATACCCACTTCTTTTCTACTGTACACTAATCACTTAAAATACTCTAATTTTAAGTACTTTACAATAAATACTGTCTGAAGAGCAACTATAATAATTCACTCTATTTTAAGCTATAACTACACATGTAAACCAGACCACTATTGAGAAAAGATTTTCCAGGTATTATTTTTATTTGTATATAAAATATGTCCCTTCCCTCGTATATCATGCCAAATACTGCAAAAGATACCTAGAAGGACACAGCTCTATAAAAAGAACTGAGAGAGTAGGGTTTCATTATACCCTGCCCTTTCTCACTTCCACTACCAGCTGGTTAAAGGTCTAATGAATGGCAGAGGCAAGGGACAGTGTTAGCACTAGAGCCCGACTACATACATTTCATATAGCCGTGACCCAAGCCCCTCTCCAATCATCTGAACCCAGTGATCTCCAGGCAAAAGCTCAATAATCAGGGAGATCTACAGAAAATCACCAACCCCCAAATTAATTGCTATGCAGCCAAGAAAGGAACGTAATGGAGTTAATGCCATCCCAACCTGATACTGACATGGGGTCACACCCCAGATGAACTGTGCCCCCTTTATGCAGTGTGACCAAAGAAATGTGGTAGTGAGGGAATTGTGGCAAACTTTATTTCCCAAGGTGCTAAGATTTAAGAGATGGAGCTAGTGGTTTTCCTAGTGAATGGGTGTGTCATTTAACTCGGCCTCCAACTCAAAAGAGTATCTCCTCTCATTCCCCTGCGGATTGTAAAAGTTGACAAAATGGGGTGGAGTTGGGGATTGGGAATCCTTACTTTTCTATTTACCTCCCCAAATATATATATATATATATATATATATATATATATATATATATATATATATATATATATATATATATATATATATATATATATATATATATATATATATATATATATATATATATACATATATATATATACATATATATATATACATATATATATATACATATATATATATACATATATATATATACATATATATATATATATACATATATATATATACATATATATATATATATATATATATATATATATATATATATATATATATATATATATATATATATATATATATATATATATATATATATATATATATATATATATATATATATATATATATATATATATATATATATATATAGTACAGAGTATCCTGTACTGTGCATACAGTCCATCATATAAATGTATTTATTATAGCCTGCAACAAATTTAGTTTTCCTGGTTTCAATAATTTTCATTTAAGGTTGCACACGAATAGCGGATAATACCCATAACATCTCTTTACAACTTAAGAAAACCTCCTAAGTAATACTCATGAAAAGGCAAGTAATTGCACAGAGATCTTACACATTTAAGTACAAATCTACTAAGAAATTGTTATAAAGTATTGTATATGAAATAACAGTTACAAATCTAACTATAAATTACGGATTAAATGGTAAATATCACAAGAAAACAAGCGTAGTAGCATAACCTTCCATATTTTGTTAGAGTATGTACCAGTAATTAGATAGCAGTACATAGCTATTGTAAATACCATCCACTTTTAAAACCTTCTAGAACTGGGAGAGGAGACATAAACTCTCCATTAAAAAACTCAACTGATAAAATCCTGTTAATGTTTGTATGTATGTTGCTTATTTATTTGCATATAGCATTGTATATAGCTTGTACATTACTTTTATTGTCTTTAAATTCTGGATTTTGATTGGTGTGGGGCCTTAAATGCCTTGTGCAGAAAAGAATATATAAAATGTTACATATGCAACAGTGATATAATTTTATGAACTCTCAAAGCCTCTATGATAAAAAAGTGACAAAGCCTATATTCTTGCAAATTTTTGTAAATTAGCTGTAATAAAATTGTTTTTAGGAATTTAACAAGTTAGAATTTGATAGGTAAAATAGTGTAGGGAACCTGAACCTTACTTTATAATCCATTAGTTATATGAGACGTTTGCAAATGTTTGCTAAGGTCTGCAGTGCTTTGGCTCCGTTGGACAAGGTTCCACAATAGGGTAGAAAATGTAAAGCTCGTAAAATCTGAGGTTGTAGCTCTTGAAAGCAAAATTACGTTATATAGTGTACCACAGAAGATCTAAAAAGAAGAAGAGGGTGGGTCTGTGAACTGAACCTAGTTATTATGGAGGATTTTGTCAGTCAAGTTCCTGTCAGGTATACTAAACACTGAACATTCAGCCACTTTTTTTTGTAAATTATATAGGTTTGATTATCTCTGCTTTCTGGAAAATGTAACTCCATCACACCAAAAACGAGCGAATAAATGGTACATACAGTATATTTATCATGCACAAGTATTAGCTATATGCACAAAACACAGTAGTCTCGCGTGAAATTCATGATAACGTACATAAGCTTTTGAGATGAGTCAGTGTTATATGAACTATATTATGGGAATTTTTTAAGAATTAGCATAGGTCTCAACTTCAACTGAAGACTTCATTACACTAAAAAGAAAAACCCACCTCATCAGAGAGTTTTAATTGAGCATAAACTTAAATACTGGATATACTGAACCATGATGTACAGAATGCTTAATATTCAGACTGAAAAGTAAGTTACTTGAAAAAAAAAACAGTTAAACCAAATTTATAAATTCTACATTACCATTAGTACTTTGACTATTTTTTCAGTCTGTCCTTTTCCTTTTAGTATCATTACCTCATCTCTGCCTTATCCATAACCTTTTTCTTTTCCTTCGTCCTAATGTTTTCTCATGCCCGGGCCTTTATTGATGAGGACTAAGTTTTTTTTTGCCTGTCCCGGTGTCACAATCATAAAAAAAAAAAAAAAAAAAAATCGCTCTGATAATTTACAAAGTTTCAACTATTATATATTTCATTCAAAGCTATCCACCAAACACTATTTACTAAATTATAGCAAAAAGTTCTAATTACCATTTTTAAATTCTCTTCCATCCACCACTCTTCGAATACATGACAAAAAGTTACAAACAACAAATATAATTCTAAATAGAATGTCTATAAAAATTGAACATGAGGGTAAAACCATTAGTTATCTATATTAAAGTCTCTATTAATCACTCTTAGTGAAAAAATAGAAAGTTGCAGCCATCCTTTATATATTCTAAACTTTCTTTTCTATACTGTTTTTCTATTCTTCTTTTTACTCTTAATAAATATTTTGGCACATAGCAAAGCAGAGATAGTGTGTACTGCTTGGAACCATTACCTTATCTTTAATACTTTTCTTTTCTTTCTGATAGTATTGCAAATATAAAATACATGAGATTTTAGAAGCCACCTTATATGTAATAATATATACATAAATCAAATATATTAAATAATAAATCAATATTACATATGACATTAACAAGAGGAAACAAAGAGACAGAATTTATAAATATAACAAATTGATTAAGAAAAGGCAAATACTTAAACTGTACTGTAAATATTGTATCAGTATAGAACAATATATTGTAATGAATGATATACAGCAGTTATTCCCAACCTCTACACCTTGGAAGAACCCTTGTAATAATTTTTAATATTCCAAGGAACCCCTATATATAGTTTACTAATATATATAAATTATGTTTTTTATAAAAGTTGTTGAGCATTATAATTCAAATGAAATCTACAATTACATCATATCAGAGTTCACATTAATAAGGATTTATGATTTAAGATCACTGTCATTTTGTAATTGCACATAATTATTTTACGGTTTCTCGCGAAACCCCAGGAGATGGTCGGCGAAACCCCTGTTGGGAATCACTGATATACAGTAAAACAGTAATACCAAAATACATCCAATGCTTAAACCATACAAATGACCTGTGAACTATGACTTAAGAACTAGCATGCACACTTCTAATATACTGTAGTTTTTACACACAATTCCGTAGGGTTGAAAGTCGTTTTACTGCACATTGAGTTATTTTGTGCACTGCAAGAAGAGCTGTCGTGCAATAGTTTCTTTTGTCAACAAATAAATCTTAGGTAGCAATAATCACTTCATAATGAAATATGATGAGTTTTTGTCAGCTTCTATTGTCAACAAATAAATTCTCAGGTAGCAATGATGATTTTTTAATGAAATACGGTGAGTTTTTTGTCACCTTTTGTTAACATATAAATCTTGAGGATGGTATGATAACTTCATTATAAAATATGACGAGTTTTTGTCAATTTATTTTATCAACAAATACATCTTGCAGCAGAAATGATAATTTCATAATGAAATATGATGAGTTTTGTCAGTTTTTTTCTCAACAAATAAATCTTTAGGTAGCAACGATCATTTCATAATGAACAAAGATGAGGTTTTTGTTAATTTTTTGTTTTGTTTTTAATAAACTACTTCTCCTCTATGCGGTGTTTAATTTTGAGAGTTGCTGAAGCGATTGCAACAATTATTCATACCTTTTTCCTAATGTGATAAGATATTCTTAAAAAGAAAGCGTATCGTTATGTACACTACAGTACATATAAAAATGAAAAGAAAAAAAATCTATTTCTAATTCAGAAATCTTTTTGATTTCAATCTCTAATCTTTCCATCTTTTATAAAAATTAACATAAAAACTACAAAGCTATGACGTTAGATCCACATCACATAACAAGTGACTTATGTTAAAAATTTACACTTCCATACGAAACAAAAAGCACAGGTTTTGAGCATAAATCTATAAAATCCTCTTTAAAGATGGCATAAAAGTTTAGAAAGGCAGCCCCAGTGGCCCAGTGGTAGACTTCATGAGTCTGAAAGCAACTAACACAGATTCAATCCCAACGTGGGGAGTTAGAAATGGCATCCAGCCTTAATTCCTCAGATTCACCATGTCTGCATCCACCCCCATACATATGGGGACTAATGTGACACATAAAAATGGTGCATACCAGTTCCAATTATGGTCTGCCTTAAGAACAACTCTAAAATAATCCTATATGAGATACTCAAATGCGCAGTTCTTGGGTCTACAAATTGCAATCTGAGTTGTAAAGAACAATTGCAGGAGTTTTGGTGAATGTGTGCATGGTATTAATGGTACACGTAACCTTTTATCTTACTACTAAAGCAAATACCAAAAGGAAACAGAAAATTCTCTCTCTCTCTCTCTGTCTCACACACACATATAAACAGAATAAAATTCATTAGGGTACATCACTCCAGGTTGAGAAGTAGATAGGGTATAGTATGCTATTCCACAACGTAATTTTGAGAGGGTGAGGTCGCCCTCTAAGCTTTAAAACAAGAATATATATAGCAAATACTAAATCTTTTGCTTACAGTAAGGAGCATACATTTTTCATTTGGCAAATACTAAAGGTTTTGATTACAGTAAAGAGCATATACTTTTCATATAGGAAATTTAAATTCTTTTGCTTGCAATACGGAGGAGACACTTTTCATACAGAAAATACGAAATGTTTTGCTTACAGTATGGAGCATACATTTTTCATATAGCAAATATTAAAGTTTTTGCTTACAGTAAAAAGCATACAATTTCCATGTAAAGTGGAACATTAAAGCAACTGCTCTGCTATGACTACAACTCGTTCCTTACAAACTTGCATAAAAAATTTTCTAATCATCTATACTGCCTCTCTGGAAGCTTAAAGTATGACTAGCCATTTCGTTGACGAGGGAAAACAGTTTCTAATGGTCTTTTTGCACGTCTCACTTCATAAATCTATGAGCTGAATTGTTTAACATTACAATGTGGCCTCTAACCCAAGCACAACCTTAAAAAGTAACCTCCCTCTTGTAAAACCTAAAGAATTTAGCTCAGTCCGACGTGGATTAAATGAAGGCTTCACTAAAGCCAAAGCAGTTTCTGGATCCTTTAGGTAAGGTAATGAGTTATCACCTCTACCCTGGCAGAGCTATGCAAAAATTTCCAGGATATATTTAAAGAGGATGCTATATCCATTCACATTCTATCCAGGGTCTCATTTCTGTAAATATTATTTCTTGTTGAGGAGGTCGAGAACTCCATGATCTGACATAATAAAAGGAGAAAAGTTACCATGTTCTCCATGGCGAAGTCACTATTCCCATTATGGTAATTGAAGCCCAACACTAATGCTGCTGACAAAATAAGCAAGACTGCCATTAGAGAAGACAGGGTGATATATATTGGATCTTTCTACATATTCAGCCAATCCAAAACTAAACCTGATGGTAAATCGCCTAGACCTTCCCCTGGCGTATAGCATTATGACACAAGAGATGAAATTTCCATTATCTATAAAAAAAATCCATCAACCATCTTCCTTTCTGCCTCAAGGAAACAGAATAAATTTTGAGGGTACTTTAACCAAAACTAATTTACCCATTCCCAAGCTCAAGTATTCTTTATTTCAGTGAGTCAATAAACACTTGATAACAGTTAAACTATACTTAATCAAATAAAGTCCTATACGATTTACGAAAGTATGAAGTAGAGAGCAAAAAGGCTACAGAAACTATTAACCAATATCATGACAACTTAATCAACTTTACATATATTCAACAATTAATTTAGGAGAAAATAGAATTACAGTAATCCCTACCAAGCATAATTATACAATGGCCGCAATCCCCTTTGTAAGGGGAGTGGCAGAGTCAAGGCACACACATGCATCACCATGAACCAAACATTTCAATCACTGTTATTAGCTCCTCGAGAATAATGGGTTGCCACAATTACCCCTAAATCACCCTGCTTGGGTCACCCACAGGAAGAGTACCATGCATACATTCATCAATCGGTAATAATGTATTGTCATTGTAGGTGGCTGATTAATTTTTGATAAATATTTTACGATATATAAGGAGCTGCTCTTAAGCAAAGTCAGTCTATAAATTTATATTCACAACGAGTTAAAAATCACCTAATTTTTATGCTTAAATTGCAGTGAGGATATAGAAACTATTAAAAAAAACTATCTAGATCAACAACAGAAACCTTTGTGCTTACAGAGAGAAGAAAAACATACATTCTTAATATATAACAATATCAACATTTAGAGCAGTAAATGCCTTACTAATAAGCACCAACAATGATTATAAATATAAAAATTGGAATTCTTTACAAATGCAGTGCAACAAGAAATACTCGTATACATTGAACATTAAGAAAAGGATATTAATGCTAACTGCTGCTACATCTTTTAACGGTATGGGACATGTGGGTGAAGTCGATTGGGAGTTGATGTTTTGGCACGGCCGTGTTGACACCATCCATTTTATAAAGATCATTTTGTTAAGTTAAGTTCAATATATAAATGTCTTGGTACCAGAAAGTCCACTGATAAATGGGTTGTCACCATAATTAGTGTCCAAACAGCTGGCACCAAAAGGCTTGCCCAAAATGTACCAAACCCATCCTTCAATGCATTCCCATATTGATAAAATCCTACAACAAGGATGAATCCATAACAAACTCTAATAATCTATAAATATCAATGGAAAGAGAGGTGTAAATCACAAACATACTGTATATACAAATCTAAGGCTAAAAAGCCAATCACTTCTAAATATCTACCAAAAATCTTCAAGAATTCAAATGTAAAATTTTTATGGTAATATATGTCACTTATGTTCTACTACCATAAATATTGTTCTGCTTGTTCCAAAAATTATTGACCTCTCCAAATATATGGAAGGCCATAACAAATTCCAATCAGCTATAACAACAATTCCTCATCTAAAATTCTCAATGGTTGACAAGGAATAAACCACAAACATACTGAGTACAATATTTCACATCAGTCAAACTGAGTTCTCAATGCTCCAACATACATCTCCACGTGGTACAAAGATATAATTATGATGGTAAAAACGTTCTATATTTCTAACAATAATATATGATAATTCTAACTGAGATTCTCATTACTCAAATACATTTATCAATGACATTAATGTTTGATATTCTCACTGAGATTCTCAAAACTCAAACACACTTTTATGCAGAACAAGGCTGTAATTGTAATGCTAAAAATTTTCCATACTACTGACATAAATATTTGATATTCTTACTGAGATTTCCAATGATCAAACATACCTATTCACTTGGTACATGTCATGTAATTGCGAGGGTAAAAATATTCTACACTACTAACGTTATTATTGGATATTCTTGCAATCTGTTTCAGTTCTACTACAGTTCTATCAACAACTGAAATGAGTAAAATTATCCTGTCTGTGACACAATCACAAACCCTAAAAAGATTTTAACAAAACATGTACTATGCAATGGGCAAAAAGTACCAACATTAGAGGGTCTTCTAATTATTTTTCACTCCACGAAGCTATTGAGCATGTACAGAACGTGATGTTCGAATAATTAAATTTCCAAAAATATGCTCAAGAGTTTTACATTTGTTTATTTCAGTTACATTGTCTTTACAACCCATTTAAAGCACAAAACCTGAGCAGTAATTTTAAGAAACTTAAAAGTGTCATTTCTTTTTTTCCAAATCACTAAGCCACAAAGCATATATAGAATGTGATGTTGGAATGCTTTAATTGCCAAAAAATACTAACCCTTTTTTCACATTTTTCTCAATTATGTTCCACTTTCTGCATATCATTTAAAGCACAAAGCTGAACGGTAAATATAAGTGACTTTGAATACTAATATAATATCCGTTAATGAATGCAAATCGCTAAAGGCAATTTGCATTCATTACCAGGAAAATAGGTTTGGAAAGTGGTACTAACATGACTTCATCCAATGTCTGGTACATGCACATCTTATGAAAATCTGAACATTTGTCTGCTGGCACTGTTAACTCAGTACAGGCACTGAAAAAACATCATTTTATAAATAGCAGAACTTGCATGCTGTACTTAATTTCAATATTTGGCACAAACCATTGTCTACAGCAACATTTGAGCTTCATGATCTAGCTGTTATCTTGCATTTTAAACAGCAATTAAAGATAAAAAACCACATCACAAGCTGTGAATGCTATTCTAGAGTTAGCTGCTTTAATTACATAATTAAAAATATTTAATTATGTGGCACAAAGTACTGCCTACAGCAAGACCTCAACTCAATGATTTACCTCTTACTTTACTTTTAAAACAGGAATTAAATATACAACAAACCACATCACATGTAGTGAATGCTCTACAAGGGCTAGCTATCTTGTAATCATATAATAAAAAATACTTTAAAAAGTTAAAATTGCCCAAACTGCTTTGGTTAAAAAAAAACTGAAGTGATGCATTTTTACACTTACAGCAGGGGTTCTCAAACTTTTTCCTATTAAGTATCCCCCAAGCTATAAAACAATTAATCTGACACCGAATATGGAATTGTTATGTAGTAAGGTTATTTCAATATATAGTGGTACTGCACTTTATTTATATCATAATGACTTCATTAAGCAGTAGCATCGACATCACAAGCAGTTTAGACTAACTTTCTGTTTAAAAAAAAATTTCATGAGCCATCTAAGTACCCCTGGAAAACTTCCTGAGAACCCCTGGGGGTTCGCAAACCTCAATTTCAGAACACGTGTATGACAGCATTTGAGCATGTATCCCAGTAAATTCTGCTCTTTGTACAGCATTAACAAATCTGAAATATTCCCTAATTCCCTTAAATAATTTTCTGAAGACTATATCACGATAACTGTAACAACCTATATATACACTTATAGTGACCAGGAATAGGTACAGGGCAAGTAAACCCAGAAACATATAGGTAAAACTCAGCCCAATTCAGACAATACAGGAGCGACCAACGAGAGTCTAGGGGTAGTCGGTCTAACTAAAAAAATAGCGTACGACAAAAGCTTTCTTAAAGGGTGTATAGATATGGGATTCAAGTTAATTAAGATGAAGGTCTCAAATTCTGATATGAGAAAGCAAGGTATATTACCATATATTACCCATATTAATCAACGACACAAAACAAAAATATATCGTAAGACAAGATAAACAGGAGTCTAAAAAACATCATATTCTTGGGTGTCTAAGACATAATGAAGTGTCTAAATACTACACTGCAAATGCAATTCAATGAAACAGATTCAAGCAAATTATATAAAAAGTCAAAATGCATTGCAAACAATCTTTACAGATATGCAAAAAATCTTGTCTTCATTTAATGATTACTGTATACTGCAAAATTACGAGTACAGTGAATTTCATGGTAGATTCTTTCAGTTGAAAGGAAACTCTGTACAGTGATGAAAACAAGGAATATTCCTTCAGCAAATGTGAACAATTAAGAAAATGAAAATGACTCACAAACTGTCATAAATAGCAAACAAAATTTAGAAATATAAGGATCAAGTCAAAAGATTACTCTTAATACCTGAAACTCATATAATTCTAAGAAAGATGACTTTAGTATCTCATTCTTAAACATTACATAATATTCCTCTTTTCTCTCAGGTATGTTCATCTTCACAGCCTAAAACCATTGAAACATTCACTATTCTTGGCATGATAATTTTAAATTCCTATGTATTAAGTGAAAGTTCTCTATGAAATTTTAGCATTCTAACTAATTAAGACAAGTAAATGTATATATAAAATCATCTTAAAATACTAATTACACCACAGACACAAAAAGAATAGTAAGAGACATGATAATTCTAAATTCTTATATGCAGCATAAAGTCAATGTTCTGTATGTATTTTGAACATTGTAACTATATATGACAAGTACAGTACAGTATATGAATATACAAAATAATGTGTAAATAATATCAAAGATTAAAATTCAGACACAAAAAGAATAGTAATACTCCCTGAGTAAACCACTCTGCATTAGAAGCAATGCCAAATACATACAAAACTACAGCAAGAAAGATTTGTTACTATGACATTGATGAAATAATTCTGCAGCTATAACGTATTTTACCTTTATGTATTTATCCAGTTTTTAGGGTTAAATTAACATGTTTCAGGTATCTTTAACAACTGGAATAGGTGTAGAACAATATGATGGCGGAGGAGTGAGAGAAGGCTCGGAAGGGGGAAAAGGTGAGAGAGAAGGTGGTGAAAATGAGTAAGGAGGTGGTGGTGAAGAAGGATGGGAAGGACTAGAAGATAGAGGAAGAAGAGGAGGAAGGGAAACAGGAGGAGGAGGTGAAGACGATGATGTTTTTAATGTAACTACAGTAGACTGTTGCAAATGGAAACAAGACAAAGGACTTTGAGAATGGGTCAAAGAAGGAGTTGCTGCACGACGTGATTTATGCCTGAAGAGATAGTGAAGAATGATTAGAAATAATAGAAAAAGACCTGCTATAGATATTAAAATGTAATGTAACGCATGAAGCCGCATATGTTTCTGTTCAAAATTCAAACTGGATACAAATAGTTCCACAAGTCCGAATGTCGCTTCCTCGTAGTGCCCCCTGGGTAATGTGAGCGACAGCGGTGAAACTACGACAGGTCTAACAAGCCGGCAGTGGATGACGTCTGCTCAAGAACCACATACCCAGCCTCGGAACAACAAGAATTACAAGTGAGACGGTATGATGACCAGGCCAACTGGAGGTGGCTGACACAAATTGATAGGTTGACAGGGACTTATCAAGGTGGATGGTGAGGTGAGGAAGTCCACAATAAATCACAAATTACTTCTGAATAAGGCTTTCTTTCTTTTGAAAGCTGTGCAAAATTGCACTATGACCTCTGATATTATCAGTTACACAATGAAATGCCTCAAAATATACAAATTCTCTTGCTTATAATGTATTACATTTATATCTACAGTTATTTTCTAAAACACTTCAGCAATTTTTGCAATGTAAATGAATGTCCTCTTACAATTATAATGATTGTGGTTTGGAACTCCAAATAATAAATCAAGATTTTAGATCATGTCAAACAGAATTCAGTATATGGCCTCATTAGGGAATGCCTGTAACATAAATATCTCTGATATTTCTATAAGTTTGCAATAAATATTATATAGAATTACAGTAATCCAGCTGTAAACAAATTACCCATAATCCAACATATAAGCCACAACACAACATTGATACTGTAGACACATTTGCTTATTATAAGAATTAAGCCACTTCCTTATTGAGCCGGTTGCATGTACATTTGATTACAAAACCTGGAATGAAGGAAATTTGGTAAATACAAAAACTTACATTATTATCTAATGTCAATATTTTTGCAATATTGAAGGATTATAAAAAAATGTCACTGTTGTGTGACTACAGGACAGAGGGAAAGTTTTTTTGGGGGCAAGAATACCTCCATTACATTCCCCTGCATGTTGTAAAAGTCACCTAAATGGGATGGAGCAAGGAGAATATGATTTCCCTTCTCTGCTTTTTCATTCAATAGAGTTATTTTTTTGCTTTGACTCAGCCACCCCTTTATATAAAGCTTTGGTATATCAATTGATGTACATAGTTTTTATTAACGACAGTATTTCTAAGCCTTTCTAACTCTTCAATCTAATATCCATATCTGTAAAAGTTGACTAAACTGGTTAGAAAATGAAAGGACAAGCAATCCCTCCCTATTGTGGCTTTCATTCCATATCATAATGAATATATTATATAGTTAAGAAATTATGAAAGGCTGGATGCCCTTCCTAACGCCGAGTGGTGGGCTCAAACACAGGTTTGTCACTACCTTTGTTACGTGCTCTAACTACTGACCACTAAGATACCACAGTGCTAATGTCAAATAGCAGAGAGTATTCATTTGATATTCATCACTTTGGCAGCTCAGTAGTTTGAACATTTGACTGGGAAAGTGACATACCTGCTACTGAGCCCGCCACAGGGTGTTGAGAACACCATAAAGCCTTAGCTCCCCAGTTCGAACCTGCCTGTGTTCATCCTTATAATGAGGATGAATAGTGACATAAAACCAAAAACATCTACAACAATTATGAAGTTTGAAACCTGTGGCCCATTTATGGAGTGGAATGCACCCCTAGGTTGTCCTGTTGACTTCACGATTATATTCTTCACTGATTTTCTTATATTTTAATTCTTTCCACGGGATAAGCATAATTTGAAGCCACTTAGGTTATATTAGTAATGTAACAAGTTAGCTAATTTAAAGGGTTATATAGTTACGTCTAATTGCTACCTAACCTATAAAGGGTAACACTGTAATATATTACTTAAAAGTCATTTCAAAACATGATTGTGTTGAGTATTTTGAATTTGACGGAAAGAAGTGAATATGTAATTATAGAGTTAAAAAAACTGCTCCATTGGACAATTACCCCATAAGACAACCGCCCCATAGAACAAATGTCCCTTAGTGCATTTGCCTCTTAGGACAACTGCCCTCTTAATATTCAATAAGGTGTACTAAAAAAAAAAGTTAAAGTTTGCGGTTTTAGCCCTCCTATCAGAGGCATCGCTCTGGCGGGCGTCAGCCGGTGCAAGACCCAAACCCCCACTGTGGTGTTCAGCCACAGTAGTGACCTTCCCAGCAAGCAGCTTAAACTCTCAGTCCTGAACGGGAACCGATCTGT
This sequence comes from Halocaridina rubra, assembly GCA_037179515.1. Taxonomy (NCBI): domain Eukaryota; kingdom Metazoa; phylum Arthropoda; class Malacostraca; order Decapoda; family Atyidae; genus Halocaridina; species Halocaridina rubra. The sequence goes on from JAXCGZ010002240.1 coordinate 23,674, forward strand.
CGACCTCGCGAATGCGAGGCCAACACGTTACCACTGTACTAGCCACTATACTAATGATAAGTTTTATTTTTCACACCATCTACTGCTAACCTAACCTGACCTAACCTTTTCATACATTATTTATAAGCTATACATTTCCTTTTAATCTTCTCTAGAGGCAAATTTCCGCTTTAGCAATGAGTAACGAGCTATTGTCCTAAAGGCAATAGTATATCAATCGTCGCGAATAAGTACAATAATACCATGTGATTATCTGTTAATGAGACTGTCGTGAATTAGTAAAATAATACCATATGATTATCAGTTAATGAGACTGTCGTGAATTAGTAAAATAATACCATATGATTATCTGTTAATGCGACAGTCGTGAATTTGTACAATAATACCCTATGATTATCTGTTAATGAGACTGTATTGAATTAGTACAATAATACCATGTGATTATCTGTTAATGAGACTGTCGTGAATTATTACAATAATACCATGTGATTATCTGTTAATGACTGTCGTGAATTATTACAATAATACCATGTGATTATCTGTTAATGAGACTGTCGTGAATTAGTACAATAATACCATGTGATTATCTGTTAATGATTATAATACCTTACCAACTGCAACAATATCATGTACTGTACTTTGATTTTCTGCTGATTATCCATACAACTATTAATAACTCTGCTTTATTACCAAATAATATAATGCTAGTTATCCATAGAACCATTACTCTGTAATAATACCATGTATTTTTTCTGCTAATTATCCCTGGAACTATTAATAACTTCGCTTACTGAGTGTTATAGAGTAATTAATATAATAAGAACAGCTAACTGCACTAATTATATTAAATAAAAATTGCCTTGCCAAACACAACCACTCCCATGTACATTTTGACGTTTCTCAATTCGAGGGAACAGCCTTCATATCACCTCCTCTTTCAAACCACTTTTTTTTTTCCTCTCGCATTTGCTTCCTTTAGTTGTGGAAACCGTGGCTGATTGGTAACGCCCGCGACTTTGATTCGTGAGGTCGAGGGCTCACGGCCCGCCGCGGATGGATTTCAGGGAAGGCATTCACTCAGGGTAAGAGTCACACTTGCCAAAAGCAAAGTCCTCCGCAAGAAGGCATCTTCCCATCCCTCAGTAGAAAAGGGAGTCCGTGAGGTAAAACCGATCATGACATTAATTTCGTTCATGTGGCTTTAAATTAGCTATTGCATCATAGTTAAAAACAATCAGCCATTATTTTCAGGTTAAAATTATTCGTATTTATTTTGTATCATTTGTTCAACCAAGGATTAAATTGCGTGAAAACAATTTTATTTTGGAGTGAATATTGAATTACTTCATAAGTCTGCCAAATGGGATACAACACTTCATAATCTATCTGTCTATTTATATATCTACCTAGCAATCTCTCTCTCTCTCTCTCTCTCTCTCTCTCTCTCTCTCTCTCTCTCTCTCTCTCTCTCTCTCTCTCTCTCTCTCTCTCTATATATATATATATATATATATATATATATATATATATATATATATATATATATATATATATATATATATATATATATATATTATATATATATATATATATATATATATATATATATATATATATATATATATATATATATATATATATATATATATATATATATATATATATATATATATATATATATATATATATATAAATCATTTTTTTATGTTTTCACATTCATGCTACCACTACACTACAGAAGGTTAAAAGGAATCCAACCTTATAGCCTATATCTGCTATACTTAGGAATGAACGCATTCTAACTGAATGCCACTATGTTCATATTACAGATTCCCCAACCTCACTCGTGGCTTCATTTTAGCATTTAATTAAATTCCCAATCTCATTCGGGCCATGAAATAACCAGACAAGCACATCACATATGTGAAAACATGAATAATTTTTTTTTACCCCGACCGGGACTCGAACCTAGGACTTATGATTACTAAGTCAAGGCGCTACCACTACACCACAGAAGGTTAAAAGGAATCCGACCTTATAGCTTATATCTGCTATACTTAGGAATGAACGCATTCTATCTGAATGCCACTATGTTCATATAAGCTATAAGGTTGGATTCCTTTTAACCTTATGTGGTGTAGTGGTAGCGCCTTGACTTAGTAATCATAAGTCCTAGGTTCGAGTCCCGGTCGGGGTAAAAAAAATGATTCATGTTTTCACATATGTAATGTGCTTATCTGGTTATTTCATGGCACGAATGAGATTGGGAATTGAATTAAATGCTAAAATGAAGCCACGAGTGAGGTTGGGGAATCTGTAATATGAACATAGTGGCATTCAGATAGAATGTGTTCATTCCTAAGTATAGCAGATATAAGCTATAAGGTTGGATTCCTTTTAACCTTCTGTGGTGTAGTGGTAGCGCCTTGACTTAGTAATCATAAGTCCTAGGTTCGAGTCCCGGTCGGGGTAAAAAAAAAATGATTCATGTTTTCACATATGTAATGTGCTTATCTGGTTATTTCATGGCACGAATGAGATTGGGAATTGAATTAAATGCTAAAATGAAGCCACGAGTGAGGTTGGGGAATCTGTAATATGAACATAGTGGCATTCAGATAGAATGCGTTCATTCCTAAGTATAGCAGATATAAGATATAAGGTTGGATTCCTTTTAACCTTCTGTGGTGTAGTGGTAGCGCCTTGACTTAGTAATCATAAGTCCTAGGTTCGAGTCCCGGTCGGGGTAATAAAAAAAAGATTCATGTTTTCACATATGTAATGTGCTTATCTGGTTATTTCATGGCACGAATGAGATTGGGAATTGAATTAAATGCTAAAATGAAGCCACGAGAGAGGTTGGGGAATCTGTAATATGAACATAGTGGCATTCAGATAGAATGTGTTCATTCCTAAGTATAGCAGATATAAGCTATAAGGTTGGATTCCTTTTAACCTTCTGTGGTGTAGTGGTAGCGCCTTGACTTAGTAATCATAAGTCCTAGGTTCGAGTCCCGGTCGGGGTAAAAAAAAAATGATTCATGTTTTCACATATGTAATGTGCTTATCTGGTTATTTCATGGCACGAATGAGATTGGGAATTGAATTAAATGCTAAAATGAAGCCACGAGAGAGGTTGGGGAATCTGTAATATGAACATAGTGGCATTCAGATAGAATGTGTTCATTCCTAAGTATAGCAGATATAGGCTATAAGGTTAGATTTCTTTTAACCTTCTGTGGTGTAGTGGTAGCGCCTTGACTTAGTAATCATAAGTCCTAGGTTCGAGTCCCGGTCGGGGTAATAAAAAAAAGATTCATGTTTTCACATATGTAATGTGCTTATCTATTTATTTCATGGCCCGAATGAGATTGGGAATTGAATTAAATGCTAAAATGAAGCCACGAGTGAGGTTGGGGAATCTGTAATATGAACATAGTGGCATTCTGATAGAATGTGTTCATTCCTAAGTATAGCAGATATAAGATATAAGGTTGGATTCCTTTTAACCTTCTGTGGTGTAGTGGTAGCGCCTTGACTTAGTAATCATAAGTCCTAGGTTCGAGTCCCGGTCGGGGTAAAAAAGATGATTCATGTTTTCACATATGTAATGTGCTTATCTGGTTATATCATGGCACGAATGAGATTGGGAATTGAATTAAATGCTAAAATGAAGCCACGAGTGAGGTTGGGGAATCTGTAATATGAACATAGTGGCATTCAGATAGAATGTGTTCATTCCTAAGTATAGCAGATATAAGCTATAAGGTTGGATTCCTTTTAACCTTCTGTGGTGTAGTGGTAGCGCCTTGACTTAGTAATCATAAGTCCTAGGTTCGAGTCCCGGTCGGGGGAAAAAAAAATGACTCATGTTTTCACATATGTAATGTGCTTATCTGGTTATTTCATGGCACGAATGAGATTGGGAATTGAATTAAATGCTAAAATGAAGCCACGAGAGAGGTTGGGGAATCTGTAATATGAACATAGTGGCATTCAGATAGAATGCGTTCATTCCTAAGTATAGCAGATATAGGCTATAAGGTTGGATTCCTTTTAACCTTCTGTGGTGTAGTGGTAGCGCCTTGACTTAGTAATCATAAGTCCTAGGTTCTAGTCCCGGTCGGGGTAAAAAAAAAAAGATTCATGTTTTCACATATGTAATGTGCTTATCTATTTATTTCATGGCCCGAATGAGATTGGGAATTGAATTAAATGCTAAAATGAAGCCACGAGTGAGGTTGGGGAATCTGTAATATGAACATAGTGGTATTCAGTTAGAATGCGTTCATTCCTAAGTATAGCAGATATAAGATATAAGGTTGGATTCCTTTTAACCTTCTGTGGTGTAGTGGTAGCGCCTTGACTTAGTAATCATAAGTCCTAGGTTCGAGTCCCGGTCGGGGTAAAAAAGATGATTCATGTTTTCACATATGTAATGTGCTTATCTGGTTATTTCATGGCCCGAATGAGATTGGGAATTGAATTAAATGCTAAAATGAAGCCACGAGTGAGGTTGGGGAATCTGTAATATGAACATAGTGGCATTCAGATAGAATGCGTTCATTCCTAAGTATAGCAGATATAAGGTTGGATTCCTTTTAACCTTCTGTGGTGTAGTGGTAGCGCCTTGACTTAGTAATCATAAGTCCTAGGTTCGAGTCCCGGTCGGGGTAAAAAAAAAATGATTCATGTTTTCACATATGTAATGTGCTTATCTGGTTATTTCATGGCACGAATGAGATTGGGAATTGAATTAAATGCTAAAATGAAGCCACGAGAGAGGTTGGGGAATCTGTAATATGAACATAGTGGCATTCAGATAGAATGTGTTCATTCCTAAGTATAGCAGATATAAGCTATAAGGTTGGATTCCTTTTAACCTTCTGTGGTGTAGTGGTAGCGCCTTGACTTAGTAATCATAAGTCCTAGGTTCGAGTCCCGGTCGGGGTAAAAAAAAAATGATTCATGTTTTCACATATGTAATGTGCTTATCTGGTTATTTCATGGCACGAATGAGATTGGGAATTGAATTAAATGCTAAAATGAAGCCACGAGAGAGGTTGGGGAATCTGTAATATGAACATAGTGGCATTCAGATAGAATGTGTTCATTCCTAAGTATAGCAGATATAGGCTATAAGGTTGGATTCCTTTTAACCTTCTGTGGTGTAGTGGTAGCGCCTTGACTTAGTAATCATAAGTCCTAGGTTCGAGTCCCGGTCGGGGTAAAAAAGATGATTCATGTTTTCACATATGTAATGTGCTTATCTGGTTATTTCATGGCCCGAATGAGATTGGGAATTGAATTAAATGCTAAAATGAAGCCACGAGTGAGGTTGGGGAATCTGTAATATGAACATAGTGGCGTTCAGATAGAATGCGTTCATTCCTAAGTATAGCAGATATAAGGTTGGATTCCTTTTAACCTTCTGTGGTGTAGTGGTAGCGCTTTGACTTAGTAATCATAAGTCCTAGGTTCGAGTCCCGGTCGGGGTAAAAAAGATGATTCATGTTTTCACATATGTAATGTGCTTATCTGGTTATTTCATGGCCCGAATGAGATTGGGAATTGAATTAAATGCTAAAATGAAGCCACGAGTGAGGTTGGGGAATCTGTAATATGAACATAGTGGCATTCAGATAGAATGCGTTCATTCCTAAGTATAGCAGATATAAGATATAAGGTTGGATTCCTTTTAACCTTCTGTGGTGTAGTGGTAGCGCCTTGACTTAGTAATCATAAGTCCTAGGTTCGAGTCCCGGTCGGGGTAAAAGAAATGATTCATGATTTCACATATGTAATGTGCTTATCTGGTTATTTCATGGCCCGAATGAGATTGGGAATTGAATTAAATGCTAAAATGAAGCCACGAGTGAGGTTGGGGAATCTGTAATATGAACATAGTGGCATTCAGATAGAATGTGTTCATTCCTAAGTATAGCAGATATAGGCTATAAGGTTGGATTCCTTTTAACCTTCTGTGGTGTAGTGGTAGCGCCTTGACTTAGTAATCATAAGTCCTAGGTTCGAGTCCCGGTCGGGGTAAAAAAAAAAAAGATTCATGTTTTCACATATGTAATGTGCTTATCTATTTATTTCATGGCCCGAATGAGATTGGGAATTGAATTAAATGCTAAAATGAAGCCACGAGTGAGGTTGGGGAATCTGTAATATGAACATAGTGGCATTCTGATAGAATGTGTTCATTCCTAAGTATAGCAGATATAAGATATAAGGTTGGATTCCTTTTAACCTTCTGTGGTGTAGTGGTAGCGCCTTGACTTAGTAATCATAAGTCCTAGGTTCGAGTCCCGGTCGGGGTAAAAAAGATGATTCATGTTTTCACATATGTAATGTGCTTATCTGGTTATTTCATGGCCCGAATGAGATTGGGAATTGAATTAAATGCTAAAATGAAGCCACGAGTGAGGTTGGGGAATCTGTAATATGAACATAGTGGCATTCAGATAGAATGCGTTCATTCCTAAGTATAGCAGATATAAGATATAAGGTTGGATTCCTTTTAACCTTCTGTGGTGTAGTGGTAGCGCCTTGACTTAGTAATCATAAGTCCTAGGTTCGAGTCCCGGTCGGGGTAAAAGAAATGATTCATGATTTCACATATGTAATGTGCTTATCTGGTTATTTCATGGCCCGAATGAGATTGGGAATTGAATTAAATGCTAAAATGAAGCCACGAGTGAGGTTGGGGAATCTGTAATATGAACATAGTGGCATTCAGATAGAATGCGTTCATTCCTAAGTATAGCAGATATAAGCTATAAAGTTGGATTCCTTTTAACCTTCTGTGGTGTAGTGGTAGCGCCTTGACTTAGTAATCATAAGTCCTAGGTTCGAGTCCCGGTCGGGATATAAAAAAATGATTCATACATATATATATATATATATATATATATATATATATATATATATATATATATATATATATATATATATATATATATATATATATAAGCATACAGAGCATTCTCATCCAGCAACCGGGGGAGGAATCCAGTTCAACTTAACACGCCAACCCCCAAACAAGGCGCATGGGTCAAAATTATATTTGCTGTTAGAATGGTCGACTCTGCACCAATACTAAGATATGATAAATAAAACTTAGATGATTATGGTTCGAATTTGAGGCTAAAATGACCTGATGGATTAAAATATTTACAGTAAATCTGCAGCTACTAAGTGGTGGATTTTTGCTCTTACTTCAACGTATTTATGATAGTGTTCCACCATTTCCCAGTGTATTTAATGGATTAGATACATAATTTTTATTATTACTATTATTACTATTATTATTATTATTATTATTATTATTATTGCTACTATAACTAATAATTTTCTTTGTTTAACATCAATATCATCAACATTATTATTATTATCATTATTATTATTATTATTATTATTATTATTATTATTATTATTATTATTATTATTATTATTAACTGAATGTTAATATATAATTTAATTGATATAAACAGAATTTACATTACATAGCAATCAGCAAACAATATGGACGTGTAATAAGAGCTAAGGTATCATTACATTTACCGCCCATCCAAGGATTCATATTTCCTTACTAATTTTTCCCTTCAGTGACTTTTTCCTAACTAAAATTGTGACTTTTAAACTTTTTACTGTGAGTTTTTCCGGCGAATTTAGTACCAGCCACCACAAATCCAGGATAATGTTACGGAAAAAGTCACAACACAAACACTGTACCTAACTTAACCTAACCTAACCCAAATAACCTTTTTTGTAAGGCCTTTCTGTGAGTGATATTGACAGTTCATATGTTTTAAATGTTCCTTTTTTTCTATTCAAGTGTTTGTTTTATATTCCCAAGCCAAACTGTGACTTTTAATTTGCGAGAATTCAAATTGGATGTCCCCCAAAACGCCCCGCAGAGTCAGTTTCATACCATTTCCCGACTTGTGTGTTCTATCTAGAAATAATTATCATTGCACCAACAAAATTAAAAAAAAAATGAAAATAAAAGAGAAAATAATGCATTTATAAAAAAGAAAGATAGATAGATAGATAAATAGATAGGCATGTACTGTAAATAGATAGATGGATAGATAAATAGATAGATAGACATAGAGAGAAATGATTAGTCTTTACATTTCTTTATTCACTTGATCTTGCTTTCAGAGCTAAATACACATCCCATTTCTTCTTTATCATCTAGTTTTCCCAAACTCATATGTGGTCGCTGTTTCTCACTAGCCTCTTAGAAACTAGTGTCTGATTTTGTATCAATGATTTACCAACAGCAATAGTAACCTGGGCTGGTAATATACTGGCCCCAAGTTTGACCCTTGCTCGGTGATTGGATATCTTTTCATTGTCTTATGTCATTGCCGATTGAATTGGGAACACGTGATTCCTATAGGCCTACCTAATTATGCAGCCGTTGGCTGGCGATCACTGGGTCCACATGATGAAGTGGGGGCTTGGGCCCAGGCTATATGGTACATATACCGTCTGGCTTTAGTGCTATCACTGCCCCTTGCCTCAGCAATTCATTAGAATCCTTTAACCTTTAACCTTTATTGCTGGATATGCTTTTCCTCTGACCAACCGTCTTCATTTATCCGGTCTTGGGACATACACGAAACAGACAAGTCACATGGCTCTGACATCATCGCTGATGACTACAGATTTTCTCGTATGAATGGGGACTGCAGTAGCGCAATAGTTAGAGCACTCAACTCGGGAGGTGAAAGACCCTCGATCGAGCTCACAGCGTGGCGCTAGAAAGGGCATCCAGCCTTAATTACCCAGTTCCAACCTGTCTGGATTCATCCACATAATGGAGATTAACAGTGACATAAAACGGAAAAAAGTTATTTTCATTTGAATATAGACAGACATGTACGTATTACCTCATAAAACACATGTACACATTATATATATATGCATATATACATATGCATATATAGTCCTCCACAGAAGTGAGAGAAATATACTACCAAAGATATATATATATATATATATATATATATATATATATATATATATATATATATATATATATATATATATATATATATATATATATATATATATATATATATATATATATATATATATATATATATATATATATATATACATAAAAGCATACATACATGTATACTTGATAATACACATTTAAGAATCAATTTATATACATGTACGTATATGGTCACTCACAGCTCTGCCAGATTTGTATCAATAAAGTTTTTTATGCACACATATATACATAAAACCATACACATGTACGCATAATGTATGTTCATTCTTGATAATATACGCATTTAAGAATAAAATTGTGTATATAAACGTAAATGGGCACCCACAACGCTGCTAAATGTGTATGATTAAAGTTTTTCATAATACGCACATATCCCATTGCACAAATATTTCTGTACCCTTAATTAATTCCTTACTACGCAGAGAGAGAGAGAGAGAGAGAGAGAGAGAGAGAGAGAGAGAGAGAGAGAGAGAGAGAGAGAGAGAGAGAGAGAACTTCAAGGATATGAACCAGAAAGACGAATATAACGGATATAACGTCACGTGCTGAAATGTCATTTCAAAATGTTTCCGAAAATCTCTTCTGAATCACAGATATGACGATGAATGTAAGCAGTAATGTTTGCATTATTGTACAATATGTGACATATAACTATTTAATATTTCTAAAGTACTTATGTTAATTAAAAAATTAAAAAAAATCATTCATAAAAAACAAGTCTCTCAGAAAGCACCACCAAAACAGAGTGAGTTTTTTAATTTATATTTTTCTTTATAAGTCTGACACCGGGACAGGCAAAAACTGCCCTTATTAATAAAGACCCGGGCACGAGAAAAGACCAAGACGAACGAAAAGAAAAAGGTTAAGGACGAGGCAGAGATGAGGCAATGTCACACAAAGGAAAACGACAGACAGAAAAAACAGTCAAAGTACAGAGGACCCAGAGATATGGAGGACTAGGCCATGAGATGACGATAGATCTGCTTTTTGAAGGATGATAGGTCACAAGAATTAGGAAAGACAGAAGGAGGAAGAGAGTTCCAGAGTCTGGAGGTAAATGGGAAGAAGCAGTCCCTGCACCGACCAATCCACAAGCTACAAAGCTATACACAGTACCTGTGAGATGAGGCCGCTTGGCGAGTGTTACGCAGCCTCGGCAGTGGGGGAAGGATGCAACTTACCAACTCATCAGAACAGCGATGGAAGTAGTAGCGATAGAAAAGAGAAAGGGAAGATACTATACTGCAAAGTGAGAGAGAATCCATATTAGAAGTAAGAGAAGGATCATAAATGAGTCTGACTGCCTTATATTCAACCCTATCAAGGAGATAAGTATAAAAAGAAGCACTCCAGATGTGTGAACAGTATTCTAAGCAGGGACGGAAAAGACCTTTATAAATCTTAAGTAACTGTAAAGAGGAAAAGTAATGACGAAAACGAAACAAAACCCCCAATTTTTTGGATGAAGATTTAGAAATTTGGATTATGTGATTCCTCCAAGAAAAGTTTGACGCTATATGGATTCCTAATATGTTGATAGAATTAAGAGGGTAAATTTCGTTAGTTTCGAAGACGATAAGGTTATCAGGAGGGGAAGAAGATAAAGATGTAGCCAGAAACTGTATCTTGGAGGCATCAAATTTAACTCAATTTTGAGTGCCTCACTCAGATACTCTCTGCAAATCGGAATTAAGAGTAGAAGAAAGAGTGATAAGAGACTGATTACCAGTAACAGATGAAGGTTGAGAAGAAAAGGCTGAGAAAAAGTGAATCATCAGCAAAGGCATGGAGAAGAGAGGAAGATGGGGATTGTAGAAGATCATTGATGAAGAGAAGGAAGAGAGTAGGTGAAAGAACAGAGCCCTGTGGAACACCACTGGTAACAAAGAAAGGGCTAGATGTCGCACCATCAACAACTACAGATATAAAACGGTCAGTAAGAAAACTGGAAATCAGAGACCAGAAAGAAGGGGTAAAGCCATAGGCAGGGAGTTTGGCCAACAGAGCCTTGAGCCAGACTCTGTCAAAAGCCTTAGAGATATCAAGGGCGACGACAAAGGATTCCCCACAGTTCCTCAGAGAAGATGACCATACATGAGTAAGATAGGACAGGAGATCACCCGTGGATCTTGCCTTGCGGAAGCCGTACTGGTGATCAGAGATAAGTGAGTTAGATTCAAGGTGCTTCAAGAAGTGAGCATTGAGCAAAATTTCGAAAACTTTAGCAATAGAGGAGGTTAGGGGAATAGGTCGGTAGTTTGAAGGAATAGAGCGGTCACCCTTCTTAGGAACAGGTTGAACTAGAGCATGCTTCCAAGATGAAGGATAGATACTGGTTGACAGAATGAGGCAAAAAAGACGGCAAAGCACGGGAGCCAGTTCATCTGCAAACTCGTTAAGGAAACTTGCAGGGATACCATTGGGACCAGATGCCATGTTCGTCTTAAGTAAGCGAAGAACCTTATGAATTTTGCGTGAAGAAAGGATAAGGGAGGGCATAGGGCTAGAGAGGGGTAAAGATTGAGTTTGTATGTCCCAGTGTTGCCAGATCCTTTAAACAATGTCTAGTTTCTCGTATCACTCAAAATAAAAATCTTGGAGTGTTGAAGTTAATTATCCCTGAGGCCACTGTCACACCAAAGTGGCACATCGCATGCCACGTGGCACGCCAGTTGAAAATGAACATCCGGGAATATATAAAACATTTCACACAGAAGTGCCTTGACACGCCTCATGTGCCACTTCTGTGTGAAAGGTTTCATATATTTCCTGATGTTCATTTTCAAATGACGTGCCACTTGTGACGTGCCACTGTGGTATGAAAGCGGCCTGAGAATTTTGTAAATGTAAATTCCAAAATCAGAGCCTCTATCACAGAGACAGCCGACAGGTCAAAGTAGGGATCTAACTCGCCATTTTGGAAAGGTCACAGAAAATCCCTCAGTCCTTTTGTACAAAGATCTCTTTTAAGTGCATGTTACAGAGTATATTCTAACTGCATCCACTTGTTCTTTAGAGGAATACCTCAAGTATACTGGCTAGAATACTTCCTCCGTGTTCCGCTGCGTGTCGTAAGAGTCTACTAAATGGGGCGGAGCGAGGAGACTGGCAATCTTCTCCTCTGTATTTTCTCTTCCCAAAGAGTCAGTGTATTTTGTCTTGACTCAGCCACTTCCCTAAGAAGGGGCAAAATTGCTCATATATATATATATATATATATATATATATATATATATATATATATATATATATATATATATATATATATATATATATATATATATATATATATATATATATATATATATTACAATTTTCTTGCTTGGCAAATTCTAATTACCACTTATTCTTACTCTTAAAAAAAATAAGTATTTTTTACACGTTTCCATTAAAAGTTTCAAATCATGACCTCTAGTTCTAGTTCTAGAACTACCAAGTCAAAGTATCTCTCCCAATCCACTGTTTAAACCATGAAGGAAATTAAAAATCCCTTCCATATATATTCCCTCATTCTTCTAGTTTCAAGTGGTGATAACTCTAAGTCCTACTGCCTTTTCTCATTAGAGAATCTAATGAGACGCCAGGGGAGGGGTAGCAAGAGGTTGGTGACAAGCAGCAAAGCCACATGAACTTGGGAAAACTACTAAAGTTGAAGAAAATTAAATAATAAAAAAGGAGTAAAGATGTAAAGACAGAATATATATATATATATATATATATATATATATATATATATATATATATATATATATATATATATATATATATATATATATATATATATATATATATATATATATATATATATATATATATATATATATATATATATATATATATATATATATATATATATATATATATGTGTGTGTGTGTGTGTGTGTGCATACATACTCTCATGAAGTGAATTATCAGAATTGAACAACTATGCGGGCTATGACAAAATAACAATTCACAAAAAAAAAAAAAAAAAAAAAAAATTGAGAAAACGCCGCTTCAAATTTACTCCTGTGTGGGAGAGTTCAATGTATGAAACCAAATCGGTTTCATAAATTGCTTCATTAAATTACCTATGTCATAGTAGAATAGTGAAAACCAAGACTTAGATGACAATTCAGAGAGGGGAGGAGGAACGTATAGGAAACCTGAGATCGCAGAGGGAGGAATTTGACTTGGCACCCTGAGTGCCACCCACTTAGGGGCACCCTGAGTGCCACCCACTTAGAGAGATTATTAACCATACTGGATCAGTGCATTTGTCCTGAATCACATAGTTATGAAGTATGGCCCTAAGATCAATGAACCCTTAAAGATTTTAATAATCAGTTGTTGACGCAGATTATTTCTCGCAGTCAACGTATATCTCTCTCTCTCTCTCTCTCTCTTTTTCCAGATAACTGTACATGGGGACATGTGCACATGGGCACTCCCAGTGATATTGCAGTTGTTAAACATTACAATCTATTTGGTTATGTATAAATAACATATTAATAGAGTTTGCAATTAATTTTAAATATCATAGCAAGTAACTGATAATAAAATATAGTGTAAAAATTGAGTGATGGCAGAAGAGCACTCTGCGATTATTAATTAAAAGTAAAAGTATTATGGGTTACATGTATTAGTAACAGATGAGCACTCTGCGATTATTAATTAAGAGTAATATTTGCAACAATATTTCCAATAGCCCTTGTTGAGTTCTTCGCCTTATATGGCTTTATGTGATACTTTAGTGTGAGATCTACATACATGCTTTTTCTTTAGTGTGTGATCCACATGTGAGATTAATAAAAAAAAAAAATATTCGTAGCTCTCATTTCAAGCAATCAAAACATACTCTCTCTCTCTCTCTCTCTCTCTCTCTCTCTCTCTCTCTCTCTCTCTCTCTCTCTCCCTGTAAACCATGTTCAATTCTTGGTTTTGTATCCATTTGAAGCATTATTTGTATGAACTCATGTAATGTCTGACGCCTTGGCGCAATAAATTAATAAAATAAAATAAATCTCTCTCTCTCTCTTCGATCTATGCTCAAGTATGCAACGTCTTTGGAACTTTTTTTTCATTATTACTGTAATATCATTCCTGAAGACAGTAGCTATCTATATGGTAGGTTACTATTGCATCATCATCACCATATTCTGATATTCTATTGTCACTATATTTACTTTCACCAAGACTGATTAATATGTAAAATTTTATCTTTAAAAAGTTCATAAAAAGGTAATTCACATTTATTTCCTATAAAAAATAAAAGAATGAATTAAAACAATAATCAAGACTTGTCATGAGATAGCATAATATATAATGTATAGCAAGCATTTTAATATCGGAGGGAATAGCCTGCTTGTATATGTTCCCATGTTACAGGTATTGACGAAAAAAAAAAAAAAACACACACACACACACCACCATGTTGTTCCTTTGTCTCACGAATTTCGTGGGTTTTTGGCCACAGTTTTACAAGCTTAAAATGATACAAGGAAATAGACGTGGTTACCAAAACGCTTGTTACATCTAAGAGCACATACAAATCTGCATATCATAACCCAGTCATATCAAAAAAGTACTTTTCCCGTCGCTCTAATATCAACCTATTAGAGTTGTAATGTATATATTCACGATGCACGAAAAACTTTTTTTTAATGAAATATATGCATTTTTTAGATGAAAATTCATGACGTTTTCAAATATATACTTATATGAATGGATGGATTCGGTTTTACGTCACGAACTCCCTTTTCTACTAAGGGCTAGGACGGTTGCCTTCTTGCGAAGGACTTGTTTTGGCAGATGTAGTCGTTACCCTGAGTGTATGCCCTTACTAACCTCAGTCCGCGACGGGGTGCGAACCCTCGACCTGCCGCCCCAGAGTCGAAGACGCTACCATTTTGCCACGGAGACTACTAAGTATATACTTATATGCATCATAGCTATTTTGTATTGTTTAATTTTAAAATAAAGGTTCTGTTGTGTTATATAGATATAATACACGAATATAGTTTATACTCGCAAAATCAAAGATAAATCTAATTACAGTATTCTTAATATACTCAGGGTTATATTTGTATCAATTTTCTTAACCAGTGAATGCAAACGAGTAGTATATAAGAGTTTTATTACGATAATTATTATCATTAGTAATAGTAGTGGTAGTAGTAGTAGTAGTAGTAGTAGTAGTAGTAGTAGTAGTATCTCGATTAACATTTAACCCTTCAACTTATCAAAGATCTGTCTGCTAAAGCTCACACACAAAATTATATATATATATATATATATATATATATATATATATATATATATATATATATATATATTTATATATATATATATATATATATATATATATATATATATATATATATATATATATATATATATATATATATATATATATATATATACAGAGAGAGAGAGAGAGAGAGAGAGAGAGAGAGAGAGAGAGAGAGAGAGAGAGAGAGAGAGAGAGAGAGCCTCAAAATGTTACGAACTGGTATGAGTTCTGTAAGACTTTATTTTTTGTACATCCTGCCAAGCCCGTAACGTTCTTGTCCATGTGACCCGAGGGAAAGAATACGTTTAAGTCAAGGACACATCGCCCTCTTGTCTAATTCTGTTTCTTTTTCAATTTACTTAATATTCTTCATTTATTCATTTCTTTATATTACAGTTGTTAGTCGTCAGATGCGTTTATGTAATCCATTTGTGTATGCCTAGCTAACTAACAATATGGTATCCTAGGATTACACTGTTTAAGAAATCGGGCCAAAGTGCTTGAACTGAGTCACGTCTGTGTGAATAAATGTTTACTTTCACACTCCTAACGATTGAAATATGTAAAAGTGAAAAAAAAAATTCAAAACAGCTTAAACCATACTTTATTATTAATTATGAAGTTGTTTCTTAACTAGGGGTAATCTAACCTGACTAACCTAACTAAAACTAATACTATCATAAATTTCTAGATTTTTTCTTAACCAAGGTTTTGAAAGGAAACATTTACCAAATTCATAATAATGTCATTACTTCCATTCTCGGGTCTATGTTAAACTATTGTCCCTTAGGATTACTGTCCCCTTAGAACAACTGCACCCTAAAGAAGTGCCCCTTTACTATACAGTAATCTAATAACCTGACCTAACCCAAACTCACTCAAAAACAAAACACATAAATATCATATATGATGCCTATTCTGAGACTGAGCCTTTATTCATTGATTTCATATACAGTATAACTTTAATACTGTACTAATGAAGGGCACCGGTTTTGCACTAAGAATTAGGGGGTTAATGT
>JAXCGZ010002240.1:45000-77500 GCA_037179515.1 Halocaridina rubra
TGAGTGAATTTAGCATTTTATCAAGATAAACAAAAGATAAATGCACAAAGAAAAATGAGTCAAGTAATCACGTGACGGCCCATCATCAGCTGCTCTCACTGGTCTGCCAACCGCACAATTCATTAGGGAGAGAGAGAGAGAGAGAGAGAGAGAGAGAGAGAGAGAGAGAGAGAGAGAGAGAGAGAGAGAGAGAGAGTCCAACACCGTTAGAAACTACTCAAATAACTAAATATTGTGATTTCTTCAGACTTACAATGTTCACTATATATAAAAAATAAATGCATCTGAGGTTAAAATGGCCACAACCCTCATTGTAAGGGAGAGGTCGAGTTAAAGCACACATTCACCAGAATCACCTTAATCAATCCCATTTAGCTCCTTATTGATAAAGGGTCGCCACATTCCCCCTTTACCGCACTGCTTCGGTCATCCACAGGGTGAATAGTCAAAGTTCTTCTGCGTTGATGTAAAACGATTATATTTTTTCAGTATCATGAACTATGGCGTGAAAGGAGAACCCATTCACATAAGGTTCCTTCTTCCCTCTTGACAACAAATCTGTTAGGCCGTTTTCACACCAAAGTGGCACGTCGCATGCCACGTGGCACGCCAGTTGAAAACTAACATCCGAAAACATATAAAACCTTTCACACAGAAGTGGCGTGACACGTACCATGTGTCACGCCACATCTGTGTGAAAGGTTTCATATACTTCCGGATGGTCGTTTTCAACTGGCATGCCACATGCGACGTGCCATTCTGGTGTGAAAGCGGCCTCAGGGCAGTGACAAGTATATTGACATACTTCCGAAAATCTCCACTCAAACCCTTATGTTTACTTCTTTATGAACTAAATTGATACCAATTATGGTTTAAGAGAAACTTATTAAATGCAATTTATTATTTCATTTTGATGACAAATCTATTATATTTTTGACTATTCATCCTTCTGACAATAACCATGAGAGAGAGAGAGAGAGAGAGAGAGAGAGAGAATTTAGCAATGTCAAGCTACCATATGCGATGCATCAGTAAATATATTCCACTAACAGTATATACGCAGTCTATATAAAATTTACATTTTGAACAGATGAAGGGGCATCTTAGTTTTAATCCTACTCAATGAAATTAGGTAGCCATAAATGTAATAAAAGGAGCAGGGTGTCCTTAAACTATTTCCAAAATCAATCTTCGATCTATTTTTTCGTTCTTTTTTCGGCAAGAGGAGACATTTAGTGGAAAATATTAGCTTCTCTTTACCTCAACTCTCTCATATAGATGCTTTCAGCTTTATTTTTTAATGGATAGAATTATATTGATGATTACGGAATGAAGGACATAATAACATGCTGTACGACTAGTTTTTCGTCAAATATATAAACAAAAATTTATGGCAGCGATGAATAGAGAGACAGTTGACAGAGCGAGAAGGGAAGGTAGGAAATGTGATAGTAATTATTATTTTGCTTCTTATTTATGATAAATGCGTTGAAGGCTTAGTAGTTTATTCTGTGTGTGTGTGAAATTTGTGTATTATATTTGTTTATTTAACAGAATAACGTGAAGTACGTTTTTAAGCCCCAACCCTATAATTATCCCACCCATTGTTGGGAGTCAACAAAACCGAAAGTCCAAAGGATGATGTAATATTTAATCGCCATTAACTATTAAATTTGGATATTAGAATCCATTTTTAAATTTAATCTCGCGAATCCGTTGAGAATTGTACTTCATTACATAATTTACAGTACTTTTTTTCAGTTGCACAGTAGGAAAACGATCTACAATGGGAACAAATCTTTATAATCATGTGTTCGATGACCCTAAATCCGACTAATACCTCGTGTAATAATAGTTTAGGGGGGGGGATATTTGTTTGATCCCTCTACCGATTTTTATCCTGTAAAATATTCTTGCGTAATTTGTTCTATGATATCGAGGAGGTTTGGCAGCAAGGCTTGTGACTGCGTTTTACGGAGGTTTGGCATTGAGACAATGGGATGAAGAGAGAGTTCTGAGAAAAGTTCTTTTCCTTTTTGAAATGAATTAATACAGCTGCCAATTTCCTTTTTTTGAATGGAATCCCCCTTTCCTCTTATATTTAAAACTAAGATACAATCGAAATTGGGTTGGTTATCAAATAGGCATATTGTGTATAATGGACAAGGGCATGTCCATTGTTTTTCATGAACTTGCAATAAAGGTAAAGGTCCAGTATAACTCCGGCGCCTTAATTTTGGTCAGTTTTCTTCCATACCTTCACAAAACCCTTTGTATCCATATAATACATTAGTAAAAAGTGGCGGAAAGTACATTCTGCAATAATAATAACATTAACAATCTAGGGAAAATTTTACGCCATGTCGGAAAAAAATCCCCAGTGAAACACATGGAAAAATCCCTAACCCACATAACACTAGGGCATTTAACGAAATCTATACTAACCCCCCAAGCCCGTGCTTTACCTAACGTAACGTACCTTTAACCTGGACCTTTACCGTTAGGTTTGGGTTAGGTAAGGCACGGGCTTAGGGGGTCAGTATAGATTTCGTTGAATGCCTTACAGTGTTACGTGAGTTTGGGATATTTCCAGGTTTGACTAGATTGTTTGTTATTATTATTGCAGAATGTGCGTTCCGCCACCTTTTACTGATGTATCATGTATACAAAGGGTTTTGTGAAGGTTTGGAAGAAAATAAACCAAAATTTAGGCGCCGGAGTTATACTGGACCTTTACCTGCAAAAATAATGTTAAGTTCCTATTCCCTCTGCCCATGTGACTCGAGTTACACAACTTGGAATTTTCACGTTTTGGGAATTGGAATTCGTAAATAGGTTATACTCAAAACCAGGAAGTGGGAATGTCGTGGGTCAATATCCTTCACAAGTGAAGGGACCTGCATGCTAATTAACCAGACCTAACAAAGTTATAGGAAGTCATGCCACCATAGGAACCTTCGGAAAAAAATAATATCTCGTAGAACCCCAGGTGCTGTTGGGGTAGTCATAGTTACATAACCAAACCATTGACGGGGTTATTGGTCTTTACTGACGCCCAAAAAATAATTTGGGAGTTATGCCATTTAAATACTAAAAAGGTAATATTAAATGGTGGATTCCTTAATGACCAACAATAATATTGTAGAGGTGGTTGCGGGACAAAGTTCATTCTGGTAGTTTATACAAAATTTATAGAGTAGAATAGAAATGCAAATGTCCAAGGAATGGCATTCTCCCTTGAATAAATGATTTTCGATGCTCTACTCTTGCATATATACCAGACCATATTGACCATGAAGTGAAATCAATAGACAGCTGCAAAGGTTCCTAGGAAGTCCCTTTGTGTTAACTTTTATTTCTTTCTCATTCATCGTTGTTAAAGTTTTTTTTTTTCATTTCAAGAATTGACCAAGAGTTTTATAAACTGCTTTTTGTGTAACATTGCTGTCCAAAATTTACTAGACTTTAAAGACTCAGGAACTGACCAAGAGTATTTTAAACGTCACTTTATGTAGGGAGTTGTAAAAGACCTTTTCCCTGTTCAGGGATTAGCCACAAATTTCACAAATTGTAATTTATGTAACATTGGAGCCCAAATTTTAGAAGGTATTTTTCAGATTGCTGTAGCTAGGAGTCAGAGTTGTATTCAGTCTGTCTTGTAACTGCCTTGTTCTTATTTGGCTTCCATTTTTTTTTTTTTTTTTTTTAGCTTAATAGGGGCATGAAATGTATAGAAATGGGCAAAGATATCTCCTCATTTCATTACTAGGTTCCTTCCTTATATAATGAGTGAAAATTTACCAATACTTTAATTTTTCCATATTTTATTATTTCATGCACATAATAATGATTGTATTAAAATCATGCATTTTGCCAATCTCATGTTATGAGTTCTTCTGCTGAAATAGTATGACCTTATCCTGAACAATTTGGTAAATTTTTGACGAGGGGATTATCCTCTTATTCCACAAAGAATAGTGTTGAAAAAAAACACATTTTTGTACTTGTGTTTAAATAAATTGTAATTATTATGTACTGACAGTAAAAAATATAGTTCTAATTTTAATTGTCTAGTAGTGTAGATCACTTGTATCATAGTTTTCGTAATATTTAATTTAGTTTTATTTACTGTATCAGCCATTTACTTTAATAACACATTTTTGGTGTGTTTTAACCTAACCTCGCATAGGGGAACGCGTCCTTAGCCAGGGGCTGTGCCTCCGGACTCCTTAAGAATCCCCATAACTAAAATAATACCAAAAAATTTATACGAAGATTCGTAAGATCACGTAAAAAAAGTATCTTAGGGTGCTTTTAGGGAATTCATAATTTACGAGGCAATTCACCTAACCTAACATTTTATAGGGTCATTTAAGTGGAGGTTACTCATATCCACAAGATCCGCATTCCTTGTACAAATTTTACAGCTTTATTTTTTTTTTTCAATGACTATCCAGCAATTGGTAGGCTAGTAATGAAATTCATAAGTGCAGGATGTAACCACACGCTAATATTGTTTTTTTTTCAACAGATGAAGTGCCTAACTGCAGCCCTGTTTGTCACCATTGTGGCCTCTGCTTCGGCAGTGTCCTTCTTCAGTGTCGTTTTAGATGAATGGGAAGCATTCAAAGTAAGTGAACTGTATTTCATTATAATTTCAAACATTTATCTACTTGACTTGTAGTCCAAAGTTACTTGGCCACTAAACACTGAAAATATGTAAAGACAGTATTCATCTTTTAGTTGTTAATGTGAACAGTATTGAAGGTAATATACCAGCCAATCAAATATATTTTAATTTTACTTGAACACTCACCACACAATTCTACTGATATAGAAACATTACAGTATATGTGACATGGGGACCGTGGTAGTGCAGTGGTTAGAGAGCTCGACTCGGGGAAATGACAAGCCTGTGTGCAAGGTCATGGCAAGGATTTAGTAAGGGCAAATAGTCTTAATCCCCCAGCTCCAACCTGTGCCCACCACATTTATGGGAACTGTGACACGAAATGGTGCATGAAATCAGTATGTGACATGTGGACACTTCAAATGTTAAATAATGTTAATTGTAGATAGATTCTTGTATGTTACATAAAGTTAATTGTTGATATAGATTATTTTATGAAGTGTCTAGACAAACTGTGAAAAGGTGCTCATCATTTCAGTTGGAGCATGGCAAGAAATACAACACAGACGTGGAGGAGTCCTTCCGCATGAAGATTTTCACTGATAACAAACACAAAATTGCTTCCCACAATAAGCTATATCATGTAGGACAGAAGAGTTATAAACTTGGAATGAACAAATATGGTGATCTGGTAAGTTTTTGCTCTCTTTACTAATGGCCATGTTACATTTGGATTGTGTTGAATGAGAACTAAGGGAGAAATGGCAGAGAAGATCAGTCGCCAAATTGAGGAGTCGGGAAAACCTTCCCCGCATAGGCTTTGGAATGGGAGTGATGAAATAAGAAAATGTAATATATTTGACACTTGTTCCTTTTTAAATACTTATTTGACCATCACCTTAGTTAGCAAGTTTTGATTCTTTATATGTAATAGAAATTGAAAAATTTGTTATATGGGCAAAATAGTTCCTCTAATAAGCATTATCATGGATATAGATGTAAGCTATTAAAATTTCTTTCTCCCAAAAGATAGATTTAAAACTAAGTTACACTGATGAATCTTCTTATATTTAAATAAATTGTAATTATTTTGTACTGACCGTAAAAAATATTGTTCTAATTTTAATTGTCCAGTAGTGTAGATCACTTTTATCATAGATTCAGTAATGTTTTAATTACAGTTTTATTTACTGTATCTACCATTTACTTTAAAAATGACTGACTCGGTGGTAGTATGAGCGAGTCAGGAGACAACTTGACAAGGGTTCAAGCCCACCACAGGAGGTTAGGAAGGGCATCCAATCGTAACCCTGCTCCAATCTTTTTGTATCCAGCCCCAGTTATGGGGATTAATTGCAACACATAGAAACTATAGAAATGAGCTAATAATAAATTTCCTTGCAGAGTTAACTGTAAATCATTTTGTAATATACATTCTTGTTTTTGACTTAAAATAATAATATCTTTAATACTAATATTGTTATTACCATTATTTATTGTTTATTTATATTTCAGCTGCATAATGAGTTTGTGGCCACCATGAATGGCTTCATAGGAAACTCCACTGGTGGTGGCTACAAAGTTAACCGCCTCTACAAGGGCTCCACTTTCATCGAACCTGATGATGACATTACTCTTCCCAAGTCTGTGGATTGGAGAGAAAAGGGAGCTGTTACCCCCGTCAAGGACCAGGGACAGTGCGGCTCATGTTGGGCTTTCTCTACTGTAAGTCAACTTAAGTCGTTTACTTGCATTGCTATTGTATTAACCTCTCCCAGCAACAGTGAAATATCTCTCTGCTGGAAGTTAATTGGGGCTGTCTACATGCGTGACTATTTTATTAGCCTTTTTAATTGAGTCTGTCTACATGCCTTGCTATTGTATTAAACCTCTTTGTTGGCAATGATTAAATATCTTGTTTTTGTCTCTCTCTACTTAAGTTAATTGGGGCTGTCTGCTAATGCATTAACCTCTAAACTGGCAATGACGAAATATCAAATTTTTGTCATTCTCTATTGTAAGTTCGTTGGGGTGTTTATGACACCAGATGCCTTAATGTTGTATTAACTTCTTCACCAGCAATGACAAAATATCTTGTTTTTGCCTGTATGACATTTTTCGGTAAGGACGAAAGGTCTCGTCACTGAGTTACCATATAGAATTAGGTTTTGAGCAAGTATTCCCATCCATTCCGGCTCTGTCTGAGTCTTCCACAAGGCAGAGACTTATTTTCTTGTTAACTGTACATCCACCAACCTTATTTAATAATATCTATGCTTTTCCAATAACAGGTGAGACATCAAAAATACCTCTCAGATATATTTTTCTCACTTAATTTGTTGTGAAATTCCGTGCTATGGAAAAAATATGCTGGTGGAGAGGTTAATGTCCTTAAAAATTACCAATTTGTGTATGTTCATTGCTGCATATTGTAGTCCGTTGTAAGTCAACTGTACAGAAGTGTTTGTCCATCCATTCTTGGTTCATACCTATGTACAAGATGATTTCGTCAGCTAGCATCACTTTGTATCAGAAGATTTAATATTTCTCTTAATCACAAATTATGTTGTGCCAACTGTTTAAGCATCAATAATAAAAATTTTGAATGGTGTAAAGAAGAAGAACTATTGGGTGCTCAAAAGTTATTTTCATTTACAAGGCGATTCACATGACCAGACCTAACCTGACAATTTACTGGGTCATTTAACGTGTCGGGGTTTCTCATTTTTACAAGGTACTCAGATTTTGTTTCTTGTTTCCAGACTGGTTCTTTAGAAGGTCAACACTTCAGAGCAACTGGAGTATTAACTAGTCTCTCTGAACAAAATTTGGTCGATTGTTCTACAAAGTTTGGAAACAATGGATGCAACGGTGGCCTTATGGACAACGCCTTCCAGTATATTAAGGCTAATGGTGGAATAGATACTGAATCTGGCTACCCTTATCAAGGAGATGTAAGTGTAATACAATACTAGAAAGTTGAGAATGGTAATTTTCTTTGATAACATATAGCAATATATGGGCCGCAGTAGCTCAGTGGTAGTGCACAACTCTGGAAGTGATTATAGGGGGTTTACTCCCACTTCAGGGTACATTGAAGGACATCCAGCCTTAATCCCCAAGTTTCAATATGTTTGTGTCCAACCCCATTTGCATGGAGAGTGGGTTATTTTCTCTGATGTAGTCATAGCAATATTGGGGGTTGCAGTAGCTCGGCGATAGTGCTCAAGTCAGGAAGCGACTAATTGGGTCGGAGCCCACAGTGGGGCTTTTAAGAAAGGCGTCCAACCTTAATTCCCCAGCTCCAGCATGTGTTCACCCTCATTTGAATGGGCACTAATTGTGGCTCATGAACAGCGCATAGTTATATACTCGTATTTTAGTAATAAACAAAAAGTATGTTGGATCATTGTGTTGAGTTCCTATTTAAGTGTTGCTAAAGCTATTTCATTATTATTGTTAAGAGTTATTGAACTACTTGCATAATTTATACATAAAAATAATGTGTTTTAAAAGAAGATATGATTGTTTTGTTTTACTAAATATTGGATGTCATTAATACTTCAGTGTTTTACTAAATATTGGGTGTCATCCATTAATACTTCATCATTTCCAGTCCAAAGAACCGTTGAATTCCATTATTAATATTATAAGTATTGAATTTATATTGTAGTTCAGTAGAAGAGAAGCTTAAATTTTCATTGTCATTAATCCCCAGATATTTAGTTATTTTTAAACTAAAGATTAAATGTGTGCTAGTTTTAAGGTATGTTGAGTCCGTGTCCCATATTAGTCATAGATTATAATTAATTCCACCTGATTCCCTCCCCAAAGTACTTTCGCAAATATGAGGTATCAGTAGCTTAATGACAAAGTGCGCAAGTCGGGAGGCGACTTATCGTGTATTCGGTCCCACCGGGGGCATTAGGAAGGGCATCCAACATGTCTGTGTCCATCCATAGATGTAGATGAAGAAGTGGCACCAAAAATAACAAACAAATGCTTTCACAACTAGGCACATATTTTTGACACCATTTCCCATTTGAGGATTGTGTTTGAATTCGGATACAGTAGCGTGCAATTGTGAATTGCTATTGGAAACTAAATTATAAAGTGAATTGAGTTATTTCTGTGGAGGTATATAATTTAAAAAAAAAATTTAATTGTTTAAAGAATTGCAAGAGGAATATATTAGTACTGTTTTCGTTATGTTAGCTACTTTACGGACCCCCATATACTGTAGTTGTTTGATGAGCGTCACTGCTTAAAACTTCTTAAGAAATTATATATATATATATATATATATATATATATATATATATATATATATATATATATATATATATATATATATTACAACATTTTGCCAATTTGATTAATCTGTATACTTTCCTCTTTCCTAGATATCAGTGCCATTGTTAAATGGAAGCCTCACTAATCCCATCTATTATATCCTTTGCCTATCCATTATAATTTTTTTTCCAAGTGTCCAGACCATTTAAGCATTCTCTTATACCATTCGTTCATTTTGTTTGCTTCATTTCCCATTCCTATTACATCTTTGGGACTTTGGTTCTTTGAATCCTGAAGTCTTAGAAAGTAAGATTCTGTATTTACTCTCAATTACCTTCATAACATCAGCACAGCTGTGGGGCCCATGATAGCCTATGGGTGAGAGCACTTGACTCGAGAAGTGACAGACCTGCGATCAAGCCCACTGCGGGGCACTAGGAACGGCATCCAGCCTTAATTCCCTAGCTTCAACATGTCTTAAAGTCCACCTTTATAATGTGGAGTAATAGTAACACAAAATGACAACCTCCATTACAACTGTACTTTTCTATGCAACTTTTCGCAATAACTTACACGGTCTCATCCCAACTTGAAATTAATTTTGTGTAAGGGGTTAATTAATTTGTATTCACCTCGGTATCCACAAGTTGCCTCTTTCAGGAACTTTATTTCTCTATTGTTCACAGTGTGTTTCTGTGGATTCTTATCTTTTTTGTATTCATATAACTGTTGCTTACCATGTCTGGTGCTTTTCTTCCCTATCTTTTCTAATTTTAAAATTTCCATACATACCTCCAAACTGCAATTTGATCTGCTCTACTCACATTCTCCCTTTTCTATATGAACTCCCAGCCAGTACTATCGTCTTCAATTTTCACAGTGTCATCTGTACGTACTGACATGACAGTTCAGTCTCTAGCTCTTGATTACATAACCCTTATGTTGTAAGCCTATTCCTACCTTTGACTCTTGTCTTCATGCACCTCTTGACATTGTTACACATCCATTTTTGTCCTCATAAAATCTCACTATTTGTACGGTCGCCCGTGCCATATATGCATCCTATCCGCTATGTCCTGTTGCACATCCAGTTTGTTCTAAATCAATATGTAATTTAGGAATTTTCTGAATTTACAATGCTTGGCATTAACACAATACCTGTGTATATTCTAACCCCCTCCTCACTATAGTGCTCCCATATATGGAATTGTTTCACTAACTTACATATCGTAAGACTTCTCAAAGAGAGAGCTAGGGGCTTCTGCAGTACTGTGTGCGCACCTTGTCTTGTATATCTGTGGTACACATTACATAAGTGTCCTTTTGGTATGTGCGGTCTGCCAAATTTAGCATGTAATGGAAAGTATAGGTTAGAAAACTCGACTTAGAAGGTGACAGACCTGCAATCGAGCCCACCGCTAAGCATCAGGAGGGACATCCAGCCTTCATTTCCCAGCTCCAAATCTATTTGTGTTTATCCCTGTAATGGGGATTAATTGTAACACATAAACCTTAAAGAAAAAGCATAATATGTTTTCCAGTATTCTCATCACTTCTCTGATGTGATGCAGTTAATGAGACTGTCCCATGATGTAATCCTGACTGCTAGTAAGTTTCCTTCTCCTTCCCCAGGACGAACCTTGCCGTTACAACCCCAAAGACATTGGTGCTGAGGATACTGGATTTGTGGATGTTCGTGAGGGAAGCGAAAGAGCCCTACAGAAGGCAATCGCAACTGTTGGACCAGTTTCTGTAGCTATTGATGCTTCACATGAGTCATTCCAGTTTTATCAACACGGTAAGTAAACTAAATTCCACGATTCCAATGGCTATAAAGAAATATATTGGCAGATTGTTATTATGGAAATATCTTAAATTTTCAAGCCGTTAATGGCTGTAAGTTTACTGTAAACTCCCTTAGGTGTATACAGCGATTCTGAATGCTCCCCTGATAACTTGGATCATGGTGTACTTGCTGTTGGATATGGCACCACACGTGACGGCGAGGACTACTGGCTAGTTAAGAACTCGTGGAGCGAAACTTGGGGCGACAGAGGCTATGTGAAGATCGCTCGTAACGCGGGCAACATGTGTGGTATTGCCTCTGCAGCCTCCTATCCGCTGGTCTAGAGCAGGAACTCTAGATTTACAATTTTTAAAACTTAGCATATCATGTCTAAACTGAATAACATTCATATTTTACTGATTAGATTGGCTGAAAGAATTGATTATAATACCATCCCTAAACAAAAGCTACATAATTCTTTACAATGTGATCTAATAATCCTCATTACGATACTTGAAAAAATGGGGAAATTTTAAATACTAACAATGCTTTTGCTTGTTATGCATACTTAGGAATATTTTTTTTGTAATTTTATTAAACTTTTTTAGGAATATTTTTGTTTTAGTCGTATTAAAACGTTGTGAGCATCTTTAAGCACATGTATACATGGTCCATGTCTGTGTTGTGGTACTGTTGTGCATTACCTGATAAAAGTT
The DNA here is from genome assembly GCA_037179515.1 of Halocaridina rubra. Classification (NCBI taxonomy): domain Eukaryota; kingdom Metazoa; phylum Arthropoda; class Malacostraca; order Decapoda; family Atyidae; genus Halocaridina; species Halocaridina rubra. The sequence continues at coordinate 56,426 of JAXCGZ010002240.1, forward strand.
GTGATGTGAGGGTTGTGGAATTTGTGAAACTTGTGGAATTTGTAATTGTAGCCACTGTTAATGAGAATTAAATTTTAGTATTTTAAGGTAAATTTTAATATTGTCAGTATATTGGCTGGTTTTTTAGGACCTGATTTTAAATGATCATTAAGTTTCATCTCAATAAATAGTATTTTTGATGACTTAACACTTTAATTGTTAAATATTATTGTATACTTTAATCATCAAAAGTAATTTGACTTCTAAATCTGTCGTTCTCACAATCAAAAGTACATTGACTTCTAAATCTGTTGTTCTCACCATTAAAGTATTTTGACCTCTAAATCTATTGTTTTCCCCATCAAAATGATTTTGACTTCTAAATCTATCGTTCTCCCTATCAAAAGTATTTTGACTTTTAAATCTGTCGGAAGTCCTCTAAATCATCTACTGTATTACTACTTAAAAACAGAACTTAGGAACATGAGGAGTATTTGTGTTCATTACTGTATGGTATCAAATACTGTAACTTGCTGGTTTTATTTGTACTTCTAAGTCGTATTGTTCAGGTAATGAATGAGAGTGATATGTGGACTCACTAGTAACTGTTATTTTATGATGTTTTTCAAATAAAGCTTTTACACAACTTAGTCTTTATATTCACTGATCAAATAGAAAGCGTAGTCATTTCTGATTAATTACATATTATCCGTTACTATTAATCCTCATTAGGGGGGCCACAGATTGGATCTGGGGAATGAAAGCTGGATGCCTTTCCTAATTCCCCCAGTGGGCTCGACCATGGGTCTTTTCACTCCTCCTGGTTGAGCATTCTACCCACTGCATAGCTGTGGACCCTGAAACCTATTCATTCTCGTACAATTTTATTATTGGAAAGTGCCAATGCTTTTCAGAAAACTGTTCCAGGTATTCAAAAAGAAAGTAAAGTCATGACTTCATCGATATCTCTGTTTCATTTTTTTATATTACTGGAAGCCTATTTGTAAACAATGCCTAGCATAGTAGAACAAGTTAAATGTTGAAAATAGTGGAATTTGAAATAGAATACTGAATACTGACTGACAATTGAGTGCCTATATCAGTGGCTGGCATAAACATCTTTGGCTGTCATTCTGGCCTGGTATCATAAAAATACTTGCTCTGCAAATGTCCCGTTTTATTATGTAATTTCCTAATGCATTTTACTAAATCAAATATGACATTTATGAAAGTTTTTCTTTATATAATCAAAACGTAACCTTGAAAGTCTACTCTAGGCAGCACTGTGAAGCTGGCCTTTGTATTACCTAGAGGCCTGGAGTTAAAGATTGGTGTGCAAAACATAACCTGAGTTGCAATCTGACAATCTCCACAGTAAAAAAGTTAATAAAATCTTTACTCGGTCAATACAATGATGTGGAAGGGTCTGTCATCTAGCAACTGCCTACTCAGTGCATAAAAAAGTGGCCTGCTGGCTAGTACAGTGGTAACGCGCTGGCTTCGCATTCACGAGGTCGAAAGATCGGTTCCCGTCCAAGACCGAGAGTTTAAGCTGTTTACTGGCAGGTACTGCTGTGGTTGGGCACCACAGTGAGGGTTGGGGCTTGCCCCGGCTGACGAATACCCATTGTATTGTAATGGAAATAAAGGTTTAAAAAAAAATTGTGGGACATATACAAGATATATGTTTCAGTAGCCAAGACACATTATTATGTGTTCCTCTTGAAAGTCTGTACCTAAAAGAAAACTTAACCGTGTAGGTGACCCAAGTAAGGTGATGGGGAGGGGGGAATGTGGCACCCTTCATCCCCAAGGAGCTACAAGGAATAGCAGAAGTATGTGTGGAACGTGGTGAATGCGTGTGCTTTGACTCGGCCACCCCCCTTGCAAGAGGGATTGTAGCCACTATATATGTAAGTAGAAAGTACTGTATGATATCGTAGAATATCGCTGGCATAATACAGTGTGGCACCAAGTAGGAAGATAAGCAAGCTTTGAATCACATACAGTTGCAAGCCAAAAATAGAGTATCATACATTATATAATGATGCTAAATTTATGAGCATATACCCATATGGAACCACTTAGCGCTACAATGCAAAGGCAGAAATGAGAGAAAACTTAAATTTAAACTGCACTGAGTCAGAAAAGAAATGTAGCCACTCGAGGGAGAGCAAACCAGTTGAGCTTGCTGCTAATATCCCATTCTTGGGTAACATAAGAATTAAAAACTTAAATGCAAGGTGAGGGAATGGAGGCATTATGGTGGACAGTTTGTTATGCTTTAATGCTAGGTTATGGGGGGAATATGCTGTCTCTGTAACGTCATTATCACCAATTAATTTGTAGTTAAATACTCTGTGTATCAACATGATCTATGTATACAGAACAGCACACTGATGCCAAACCTGGATATATGACGAAGGTGCCACTGAGGAACAAACTAGTACAGCATAGTGCCAGTCACCTGCCCGGATAATTGGAGAGGGGAACACAGGAGGAACAACCCACACTACATTGATGCTGGTACCAAGCATGAAAATATAGAAAAGGTACCATTGGGGAGCAAATCAGATCAGGTTAGTGTTGGACCCAAGGGTGGATAAATAGTGAGAGAGCCCCATGGCAGGTTTTAGTATGATGCTGGCCCCAAGGCTGGATAAATGAAGTGGGTATCACTGGGGTAGCACACCAATACAGCTTGGTACTGGTCCCAAGCTCCGATAAGTAGATTGGGTATCTCTGAGGGACGAACCAGTTCAACTTGGTGCTAGTTCAAAGGATGGAAGATAGTGAGGGTATCATTGGGGGAGTAAGCCAGTCCACTTTGATACTGATCCTAAGCCTGGATAAATGGAGGGAGTTGTTGCCAGGAAGGGCATCAGATCATAAAATTGAAAAACTATTCTACAAAATAAGGAAAGTTTTGCTGAGAGAGAGAGAGAGAGAGAGAGAGAGAGAGAGAGAGAGAGAGAGAGAGAGAGAGAGAGAGAGAGAGAGAGAGAGAGAGAGAGACCTGAGGCTTCGATCAGCCAAGAGCAATGGTGTATATTTAACAAAGACAGTCATAGTTTTTTAAACTAGTAACCAATATACGAGTGTGAAGGGCACTAGGAAGTGAAGTTAAAAGGCAGCTGCTTTTTATAGCTATGCGAGGGAGGTTGGCCAAATTCCAAAAAAGAAGTCTTTGAGGGTTAGTAAGATGTCAAGACTTTAACTTCGTTTCATCATTCCGGTGCTTGTGTGGGAGTAGTTGCAAGCGATGATGATGAAATATATATATATATATATATATATATATATATATATATATATATATACAGATAGATAGATAGATAGATAGATATGCTATTATCCACGATTTGTTTTAGAACATCAGGAAACATGCGCCGCAAGCTAGAAAGTAATGCTGATTTAATAAACTAAGCTACTACAATAGACAAAAAGTCTGCATATCAAGGTACATCCGGCGCATATATATATATATATATATATATATATATATATATATATATATATATATATATATATATATATATATATATATATATATATATATATATATATATATATATATAGTGACATGTGTTCATTATATTGACCTATTTTAAGTTGATCCAACTTATAAAAGATTATGAAGAATTTATATCGTAAAATAGAAAAATCAATCAATAAATAAAAAAAATAGATAATAGTGAATTGGTTATAATGAGATGAAATTAGGCACAGTCTGAATACTAAATATGAAAATACTCCGTGAAAATCAGATAAAGAGGCAAGAGTGTATTTTTGCCATATTGCAGTAGGTTAGGTTAAGTTAAACTTTACTGGGCCATAGCGACTTGTGTCTAACAGAATAAAACCAATTCAAAAAATTCGAAAACGGGACCAAAATGGACATCATCAATATTGAAATGTTACATAATATTTTCCCTGAAGGGGGGTGGGCAAGAACACCTCACCCGTGTTCCTTTGCGCGTCGAAAAGTCGACTAAATTGGGCAAAGTGAGGAGACTGGGAATAATCAACTTTGTATTTCTTCCCATATAGTCAAGTTTTTGCTTTGACTCAGCCACACTCCGAAATAACAGCCCTTGTATATAGATAGAAAGATACAGTTAGATGTCGAATCTCTGACGCAAAAAAAAAAAAAAAAAAAAAAAAAAAAGCACTTCATAGACAGACCAGAGAACTTGCGTTCGTTGGTTGGGGCAAAACCAGAATTTTGGCACGGGGCACAGGGAGAGGGGAGAGGGAGAAGAGAAATCAGTGCCAAACACTCCAAAAGGCCTCAGTGCCAGACAGTGCGCTGAGGGCAATCCTCACTTTCAGTACCTTTGCTTCCAGTGAAGGCAGTGTGAGGGTGATTGCAAGTGTAATAAATAGTGTCATTATTCAAATATCGTTGTGAAATAGTAGTGAAATAGTGACTCGATTTTAAAAATAACGAATTTCAACCGATAGTTGCATAGAATTTGTCAAAAGCTTGAAGCTTTTAGAAGGCAAGTATGAAGCACTGAGATATATAATATAAATAGAATTTACCGTTTACATGTGTTTGGCTTTCTCGTCATGAAGGCAAATGTACACTCTTCTTCTTCCTTCTTCTTTCATGGTTCTTTTTTAATTTCACTTATTTGCAGATGTAAATTCTTTTTTTTCGTGTTTCTTACTACGTTCTATCTTCTTTTCTCAGTAAATATATATCTATCTACATTACTTTATGCGCATTGCTTAGTCTACATATTATAATGTTTGTTTAGCAATTTGTATATCTATATCAGGGTCAAAGGAAGGATCTTGTAAAAATGAGTAACCCCCAAGGTTAGGTTAAGTAGTTTATTTGAGTTTCCATTTGTTAGGTTGGTTGTGATTGCAAAGTCTGTTTTTGTCAATGGGCGAAACCACGTTACGACTTCATTTTATGCCCAAACTCAAAATACGATAATGTCTGGTCTCTCATGAAAATTTCATTTTCTATCGATAATTCACTATAGGCAAATTTGTCGACACCTAGACGACAATTATCCACCAGGAAAAGATTTGTCGACAACCCCAAAACAACCAATAGTCTACCGGCAAAGGGTTTGTCGATACTCCCAACAAAAACCAATTGTCTACTAGCAAGAGAACTATCGACACTCTTAACAACAACCAACTGTCTACCAGCAAAGGATTTGTCGACACCTCAACAACAACAACAATCAGTTGTCTACCAGCAAATGATTTGTTAACACCCCAACAACAACTAATTGTCTACCAATAAAAGATCTGTCAACACTCTCAACAACAACCAGTTGTCTACCGGCAAATGATTTCCCGACACTCCCAACAACAACCAGTTGTCTACCGGCAAAAGATTTATCGACACCTCAACAACAATCAGTTGTCTACCAACAAATAAGCTGTCGACACCCCAACAACAACTAATTATCTATCAGTAAGAGATTTGTCGACACTCCCAACAACAAGCAGTTGTCTACCGGCAAATGATTTGCCGACACTCCCAACAACAACTAGCTGTCTGCCGGGAAAAGATTAACCAGTTGACTACCGGCAAATGAGTTGTTGACACTCCCAACAACAACCAGCTGTCTACCGGTAAAAGATTTGTCGACACTCCCAACAACGACCAGTTGTCTACCGTGGAAGGGCTGTCGAGCAACTAACTAGGCTTACACGAGAGAGATGAGTAACAGATCCAATGACATTATTAAGTAGACGTCCAATCAATTGTAATTTAATACAATAAAATTATTCATTAACGTTTGATTGAAATTTCCCGACTGGGAAGAATAATCTAGCAAGCAAAACTGGGATGTTTTCTGCATCTGAGAATACACTTAGGTAAAATGGAGATCTTTATTATTATTATTATTATTATTATTATTATCAATTAATAAATTAACTAATTTATTCATCAACTGTACCAACGAAATGCGTTATTTTCTTCCACATTGTATGATCTATTTCTCTCCTTAGTCATATTATAGCTTGTCTATCTATATATACAAGGCCTATTCTCCTCCTTGCAAAGAGAGTTGCCGAATCAAAACAAAACCTTGACTATTTGCAGGAGAAATACACGAAGGGGAAAAGATTCACAGTCCCCTTACTCCGCCTCATTAAGTCGACTTTTACGACACGCAGGAGAACAAGGAAGTGGCATTCTTGTTCCCCGTTTCAGGAAAGGAAAAGAAGAAATAAAAAAAAATTATAGTAAGACTGAAAAGGAAACTGGACCGGGGTTAATATTTCTTTTAAATGATAGAAATACACCAATACAGTGAAAACAGAAACTGCCTTTAAGGAAAAACTATACAGGAAATGCCCAAAATACTCTAGTAGTTTTACCCAAAGAATCTCAGTGGAATGACGGAGAAAGAGGCCGATCTTCTCTGTTCATTATTTTGGTCTGAGATCATGCGTGCTCTTTTGGCGTCTGAAACAATGTTGGCTTCCATCTTTTTAAATCAATCCCGAAGAGTTTGGGGACACAATGACCTTTGAGAGATGCTGCGAATTAAGCTGGGAAAGAGTGGCGTGTTGGAGTTACAGATTTGGGAAAAAATATAGCGAAACTAGAGTCTAGTAAAGGAAGATTAGAGACAATGTGAAAATTAATAATGTGAGCAGATACTAAAGAAATAAGAAGGTGGATGGTAAAAATACAAGAATCTAGTAAAAAGAAGCTCTGAGTTCATGTGAAAAAATGTGACGCTATGAGAAGCTTCAGATACAAGGAAGGTAGAACAATAAGATACAAGGAAATAGAAGAAGGAAGCTCTAAGGTAATGTCTAAAAGTGTGAAAGGTATGAGAAGACTCAGATATGGTAAGATGAACGACAAGCTATGAGGCTTCGAAATGAAGCTAACTATGAGTTCACGTGGAAAAGAGTATAAAGGCAAAGGCCCGAATTTTTAAACAGTGTAAACCTAGGATACCATATCGTTAGTTAGCTAGACACACACCAATGGATTTCATAAACGCATCTGACACGGTTCTGTGTATGGCTAGGATGCCGTACAGGATCCTAGCCATACACAGAGCCACGTCAGATGCGTTTATGAAATCCGTTTGTGTGTGTCTAGCTGACTAACAATATGGCATCCTAGATTTACACTGTTTAAGAAATCGGGCCAATGACCAAAGTAGACGTAATTGTGTGATATAATAAGGCGTAAAAATAAATAAAAAGCCCTGAGAGAAGGTATATGTGAGTTATTACAGGACAGAGTAAAGTGATGAACAATAATTATACAAAAATACTCGCTTATTACACAGAATTATCATTATTAAAACGAATTTTATACCAAAGCAAAAGGAAGAAGAGAAGAGGAATTTTTAATAATCTTTCGATAAAAAAAAATGTGAATGGAAATCCTCCACCGAGGCTTGAGTCGCAGGCTGTAAGGGTCAGAGAAAACGCACCAGAGAAAATCGTACAATTGACATTTCAATTATCGAGCTTCAAAATTTCATAATAGAATAATCCACGACTCACTTATTTCGAATTAGATAAGTATGATATTATGGAGAAAAAAAATATAGCAATCTAAATCTCTGTAAGAATATATGAGTAAGTAATTCTTTAGGACAAAACATTACACTGAGACGAGATGAAAAAGAAAAATTGACACTTTGGTATTTATGAATTTAAAAAAAGAATTCATTTCCTATATACTACTTCCGGATGTCTATTGTCACAACAACAGCAATACGTTCAAAAATTTCCTCTGAAAAATTAAGAGAGAAATAATTAATAATTTTGTTAATATGTCTGAGTAAACCATAACCCGATTTGAAGTCTCATGAAAAGTGAATAATAACGTGAGCGAAATGGCTTGGATATATGCGCCCCCCCCATATATATATATATAAATATATATATATATATATATATATATATATATATATATATATATATATATATATATATATAATATATATATATATATATATATATAATATATATATATATATATATATATATATATATATATATATATATATTATATATATATATATTATATATATATATATATATATATATATATATATATATATATATATATATATATATATATACACCCACACACCCACAGGTACAATTATTCGAATTTTTTTAGGTGCAAAACTTCTGGACAAGTACATACTAGGATATTCTCATGTCTGAGCTCATAGTTCAGCTGGGTTCACAACTAGCCTCTCATAGGCCATTGTGCGCTAATTAGACCTGATGACATGACAGAGCTGGGGGTCGACAACCGCCTATAAAAGTCCTCTCCACAGGTTTATTATTATTAATTTTTTCGTAATGGTACGAAAGGGGTTTGAAATCGGGTCTACTGGTATGGTACACCAATCATTAACTCAGTTAGCAAGGGTGCAGTATTAGTAACGGTACATACTTAGACACGGTACATTATATTTCTACCCATGACTACAATAATGTACAAATTACTCAGGCAGATTTTTTCAAAAATTTTATTTTACATTGCTATAAAGGATTATTTTCTTAAATAGTAATGTTTATGTTGTGTTAAAAGCAGCTGCTGCTTCTACTACTACTCCTACTCCTACTACCAGTACTACTACTACTAATGCTATAATAATAATAATAATAATAACAATAATAATAATAATAATAATAATAATAATAATAATAATAATAATAATAATAATAATAATAACTTCAACAATAACCACAACAAAAATAACAATAATAATAATAATAACTAATTATTATTATTATTTATTAAATATACTTCACACTCTGTGACGTTGGCACCAACTCTGCTTTTGAACAGTGCCACATTACCCAACACAACGACGGTTTTTCCCTCTCTGGCCTGGCACTTATTATTATATGGCCCTCAAAGCAACATAAATAATAGTGATTAACAATGCTTTAATTTATGTATTTGTTTCCCCTCAAGTCAACTCTCTCAAAGCCTTAGCTTTTTCCCCATTTAGTCTGGCATTAATTGGAGATATGCTGGTGGAATATCTTGCCTACTTAAGGGGGGTTTACACGGTCAAACGGTTCGTCGAACGCGGTTCGACAGACAAGTGTTTGAAGTGATGTTCGAACGTGTGAAATAGGGTATTTGGTTGTCGAACACGTTTGACAAACGTGTTCGACAACCAAATACCCCGTTCACACGTTCGAACATCACTTCAAACACTTGTCTGTCGAACCGCGTTCGACGAACCGTTTGATCGTGTATACCCCCCTTTATACTGTGGTTGACCCAAAATGGAAGTGGGGGAGGGACGAATTGTGGCAGCCATTTATCTCCAAGGGCCTCTGATAAGTGATAAAGTATATTAGCTTATTGTGAATGTGTGTGCTTTGACTAGGCCACTTCTCTTTCAAAGGGGAGTGCGAGTAAACAAATACTTGCGTTTTAGAGACTCCCTGTCTTCTGGTCAGTTTCTCATATTGCACGACATAAGGACGCACATATACAATGGCAGCGATAACCATTGTGAGCGGGAGGCCGAGTCAAAGCACACACTTTCACCAGACGTCAATGCACCCCTATCACTCCCTTTTAATCCTTGAAAATAAAGGGTCACCACAATACTCAGCCATCACACAAACACTTATTATATTTATCCAGTTTGTTTGTGTGTGTAATTACCTAATTGTAAGTACCTAATTTGTGTGTGAGTGTGATTGTGCGCGCGCGCGCGTGTCTAAGAGAGAGAGAGAGAGAGAGAGAGAGAGAGAGAGAGAGAGAGAGAGAGAGAGAGAGAGAGAGAGAGATTCCACTTTCGCAAATTAGGCTAATGTTTTTGGCGTTTATTTCTATGCTAATATTGCAATAATTACTATTGTGCATTAACTCCTGAACGATAATATGGGTATTAAGTTACTACAGTTTGTAGCTTTCAACATCAGTGATGCTCATATTAATGGACACTTATCCTATTCATCATTTAAAAAGGAAGTGCGCGTATGCATTAATCCATTCTGAATATCTCAATTGTCGAAGACATTGCAATACAGAGAAGAAAGTTGATACTCATGAAAAGGGATCATGAATTATGCATAAAAGAACTTCGGTGTCCAATAGAATACAGTTGCTCTGCATAAAACCATATTTTCAGGACTTAATAAACACCAACGTACAAATCACAAAACTTGTGTGGACAAGCAGCTACGGCTATCGGGTCCTACGGCCTCCAAATAGAACTTTACCTATGTATTCTGTGAATAACCCAAGCAGTGTGGAGGGGAGGAATTGTGGGATGTGGGATGGAATGGAATGGTTTCCTAGTGAACGGGTGTGTGCTTTGACTGGGCCAGCCCTTTACAAGTGGATTACAGCTACTGTGTAAGTGGTGAGCCTTTATCCCCACAGAGCTGAGTGAGATGAGACGAAATGATTTCCTAGTGAATGGGTGTGTGCTCTGACTCGGCCACCCCCTTCACAAGGAGGATTACGACCATTGTATGAGTATGCTTGAGTACTTACTAAAGCACAGGAGCTCCTACCTGAACATGGGACTGTTCACAGGATACCAAGGGGTTGAACTGGAGACTTGAACTTTCAGGCTATTAATAAAAGGCCCCTTATTGTAACATACTAATAACAGCTGTATAGGTTAAATGTATAGGTTAAAACTTCATCTTTCTACTAGAGGTTCAACTTTAACCCATTTTTATATGGGATCGCTGTTTCTTGCCAGCTTTTCCCACCTTTACCGGTCTTCGCCTAGCCTGTTTCCTTAGTCCTTTATCTTGCATATCATTTGCTATGTTATTCTTCCATCGATCCTACGGCTTTCCTCTTCCTTTCTTTCTCTTAACCTTCACATCCATAACCGCCTTACGCCCATGGTCTTCTTCTCTTCGCATATATCCGAGCAACTGTAATCTTAAACTTCTAATATCTCTAGACATACAGCAGACTAGGAAACAACAAGAGCAGATGAAAAGTTTTATAAAACATTTAGCACAATCTACAGCCACAGCTCTCATTCCCTAAAGCTGTTTGAGAACAAGAGATGGATGAACAAGTATTTAATAGTCCTGTTTTTTATGTTATTTTCTATTGGTTCAGTCCTAGATATATTGCAGAATATATGTGCCATTAAAAGCGGAAAAAAACGGTCAATTTATAGGGTCATTATTTCTATGTCAAAGACCTAACTTGCTGTAAGCCTCGATAACGTTAATGCTATTATGTTTTGGATAGTGACAAGCTAACTGGAATCTATATTTACTGGTCTTTCAGTAAAACGCTGAAACAGATCATCTCTCTCTCTCTCTCCTCTCTCTCTCTCTCCTCTCTCTCTCTCTCTCTCTCTCTCTCTCTCTCTCTCTCTCTCTCTCTCTCTCTCTCTCATGGTCCCTCTCATGATAATGTCTGTAAGATGGTGCCAATGGCTCTTCTCTATTTATACATGTCTTCTTGTCAATTTTTCTTCTTCTCCACAAGTGTTTCAGCAAGTTGCCAGAATCGGCCATTTTGTTATCAAGAGTTAACTGTAAATCAGTAAAAATGAATGAGTGGAATTAATTACATAACTAAAGATAAAAGAAAATACTCATGGCAGTATACAGATCAACATAAGAAAGTACAATACAGTATAATGCAGAGTCCTGTACATTGTCCATATTAATAGATACAATGATATGACCAGTCCTAGGAATAGCTAAAAACTGATGACAACTTCAGTATCAGCAACAACTGGAGCAGTTCTCATAAAATCATTCCAAACACCAATCTCAATATTAGCAGCAACATGGAGCCAAGCAGTATAGACCTAGAAGCAAGGCAGAAGCAACATAAAAGCAGTTAGACTAAAAGAAAATTATATGGAACATTGTAATAATGTAAGGCTACATTATTTAGCTCCAAGTGGAACAGCAGTAACACGAGGGAGCAACAGTAATTTTTTCCTCACTGGCCAAGACAGGTGAAGAGGTTTCTGCGTATGGTCCATAAATACTCCTCTTCTTAGTGGTCCGAGGGGAGGAACTCAGTATTACCTGGGGGTATACGTCGAGCTTGAACCGGTAACGGCTGGTTTAATCACGTCATTCTTTTTGGCTGTGGCTCTTTATGGGGGTTGGAAGTTATAAAGAAAATAAAACATACTGACTAAATGACGAGTAAAAATGATGTTGAGAGATATCGGGGGCAAGACGAAAAAACGACCTCTTATCAAGGACAAAATAAGAGAGGATCACATAATTGGACAGAGATATGTAGATCACAATGATATATTTCTGTATGTGCCAAAGTTTTTACCGAGGAAATACTGTACATAAGCAGGAGTTAAAAGGAACTGTCTCTTGGACATATATATTGGTATGCCATTCCTATGACATACATTATAAATACACCAACAGAGAAGCAGTATATAAAACATCCACAAATTGACATCTGTTCCTTAAGACTCCCTTGGCAATGCAAGGCGACACAATGACACTCAAAAGCACATAAAATTGGTCGTTACATAAGTTGTGACGACATCTAAAAAACACTTAAATGATGTATTGACAACTAACAATGTGTCATACACATTAACATGAAAGACTTATTCATATATAATAATAATAATAATAATAATAATAATAATAATAATAATAATAATAATAATAATAATAATAATAATAATAATAATAAAATATCAATACAGTAAACATATTGTATTTTGGGGTATATAAAGTTAATTAAGGATATATACGATAGGGTGATGTTAAATATACTCTCTCTCTCTCTCTCTCTCTCTCTCTCTCTCTCTCTCTCCTCTCTCTCTCTCTCTCTCTCTCTCTCACACAAAACCACAACATAATACAAAAATATCACAGAAGAGTACAATCCTCAGGAACAACAAATGAACAGAAGTCACAATGAGGCTAGTCAAAGTATCAAAATGTGCAGCAAATGTGGACATGATGGGTCCTGAGGAGAAAGATATATTAAGAAATTGATAGATGGAGAGAGAGACAGATAGATAGATTTCTTAGCTAGATGATATGTCACCAATAAGGTATTCAGACACAGCACAGATCAGCAAAGGAGAGCAGTGGCTGGTAAGTCTCAGTAGGTATATTAGCCTCTCTGATAAAAGGGGAGTTGTGTCCAATGGCATCTGGATTAAATGAAGTAACCACTGGGTCATAATAGTGAGATAATTCTGTAATGTTTATTTTATAAATAATAAGGCCACTATTAATCCCCATTATGGAGGTGGACACAGGCTGGAGCTGGGGGAATAAAGTTGGATGGCTTTCCTAGCGCCCCGCGGTGTGATAGAGCACGAATATATTACTTCCCAAATCAAGCACTCTAACCACTGAGCTACTTCGACCTCATATTCAAGTCAACAATATGGATTTACTTTCATAATACTATGTAAATTTACATAAGCATAGATATCTAAAGTTTTTTTTATATGTGAACAGTGATATTTTCTTTCATTTAAAATGAATTTAATTCGGGAAAAGACAATGCATATGCTTTAAGAGCTAAACTGTTTTGGTGATATTAGAAAAATAAAGTGAAAACATGAAAAATACAAAATATGGCATTGGAAAGTGAAATTTTTGACACTGTTCTCCTAATGAGGTGCAATATAAATAAACAGAGACCTAAACAAACAAAAAGATAAATAAATAAATGAATAACAACCTTTGTATCTAAGATGTTGGTCAAGGACATTATTTGCAATTTTGGCTCTGAGAGATGAAAAAAAAAAATAGACATTTTTGTCATGCTGTGACATTGTCCTTCTTTTGTACTAGAGTGGAGGTCTGTCTTGATCGTAAATTATGTTGGTATTTGCCGTTTTATGTCACTGTTATTCCCCATTATGAAGGTAGACACAGACAGGTTGGAGCTGGGGAATTATGGCTGGATGCCCTTGCTAATATCCCGTGGCGGATTTCATAGTGAGTCTGTCACCATCCGAATCGATCGCTCTAACCAATATCCTAACATATGTAACAAGTTAAAACAACTATTGTTATCTCAGTATCTAGAGCTTCGGGTGTAAATGCACTGCACATCATGAAAGAGATAAAAAGTATGCCTTAACTTGACTTCCATATAACAATTAACATATCTGGAGGCTGTGTTATTGCCAGTATGATAGACAAACTAAAAGTACTTGTAACTGGAGCTCGTGCTTGCATATAGGCAAAACTTAATTTTTGCACACCAGAAATAATTGTAAAATTATGCCTATAATTACCTGTAGCTTGTTCATACAAGATGGTATATACTGCATGTCTCACAGATTTATTAATCTAATTGTGGCTCATGTACCACACTGAACAAAATGCCATTCCAATCTGCGCTTACTAAGATCTTTAGGACTCACGAAAATGCATTTTTTAACTTCTATAACTAAAAAAGATAAATATATATGCATTATATATTTTTATAATCTTAATGCTTTACAGTTTTATTTTCACCAGCAAATACTATAATGCTATTATAATGCTTAAATTCCATATTTATCTCTGCTAAAGGAAGTCAACCTTGGTTCCTGTAGGTGTCCACAGTATTATTATCAAAGGTGACATCCATCCTCTGACGGGTGATATAATACTGTAATGATTATGGTATAATTAAGGAAGTTAGAATTCATTTGCTAATGAAACTGGGACACTTATGATAAATACATACCACTTTAAATTACAATTGTGTTGAGTTGTCCAATATTTATTATTGACATTGTTAACAGATGCCTGGAGAAAGCCATGCTGATGTGCCTGCTGCAGTGCCACTGCAGATTGCAGTGCAATCTGCAGCTCTTTCATTCGTCAATGGTTATGATTCATCAGAGACTGAACCACCCAAAACTCTTAACTGCTTAGAATGTAAACAACCAGCAACAATTGTTTGCGGTGGTTGCTGGCAGTCTGGATTCTGTGCAAGAGATCATCAATTACAAGGCTGGGTCAAACATCGTCCCAAATGCCGTCCATGGCGCGTAGGATCCTCAACAAGCATGGGACGCTTCCTAGTTGCCACTAGAGACATTGCTCCTGGTGAGCTGCTTCTTAAGGATGCACCACTTCTACTGGGACCAAAGATGATTACAGAGCCTGTCTGTCTTGGGTGCTACAGGCCTGTTGATGGAACCTATCAGTGCAAGAAATGTGGTTTTCCAATGTGTGATTCACAATGCGAGAAGTCTGAAGACCACCAAGCTGAATGCAGCATTGTAGAAGAATCAGGAGCATCTGTCAAAGTCTCAGTATTTGGAGAAATCAATAGCATGTATGAATGTATTACACCTCTAAGAATATTACATCTTCGTGACAATAATCCAATGATTTGGAATAAATTGATGTCTTTGGAAAGTCATGCTGAAAAACGTACTGGCACTGCAATAGCGGCCATTACGCAACAAACAGTTGTCGACATTATACACAATCGCCTAAAGATGGAACAATTCGATGCTGATCAAATCCAAAAAATATTAGGCATTGTCGATACAAATGGATTTGAGATTCGTCTACCTGATTCGAGTATCCTGGGAGTATACCCTCAAGGTTCAATGATTGAACATGATTGTATTGCTAATACTCATCGTACATTTGATGCCGATTTAAATCTTGTTGTTCGTTCAGCGATTCCTGTTAGGAGAGGCGACCACCTGACATCTTGCTATACAGATCCCCTGACAACAACTGCTGCAAGGTTGGATCACCTTCGTTCATCTAAATATTTCACATGTCGCTGTGTGCGTTGTGTTGATCCCACAGAACTCAAAACCTTTACCTCTGCTCTAAAATGCTCAGCTTGTGTTAAAAAACGTGCCATGCAAGCCAAAGGACCTAAACCAGCAGCGGCTGGTCCTCCTAGCAGAGGACGAGGCAGAGGCCGTGGAAGAGGTATGGGACCTGGGAGAAGTCAAGGAGCTTCGACATCAGGGGAAACTGCTGAAGAAGATGCTGGCCCTTACATTGTACCACAAGATCCCTTGTCTCCTTCCTCTATATGGAAATGCCTTTCGTGTGGCGAGTCAACCACTGATGATTATCCTGATAGAATAAATAGTGTCGTGGAGGAAGAAGCAGAAGAATTAGAAGCATCACCTTCCATTGATACATGCGAAGCATTCCTCGAAAAGTGGAAGGATACTTTCCACTTAAATCATGCAATTCTAACAAATGTAAGTATAGAAAGTGGAAAGAGTTCATTAATATACCTAATTTATCTATAAAAAAAATAATGTCTAAATGCTATATAATACTTTTACTGAAATCATGAGTATGTTTTAATGTGAAATTTGGCTATATCAATTATAATTAACTAATACAATAGTTGTCTATGTTGACAGATCTCTGAACTGACATAACTAATTTTTCCTCATATATGCAGTTTATTCGTTAAAGTGGATATTTTGAATCCCTCCCATCAAATACTTCATTATTTATACATTTGTCTTGGGGTTCTTCATAATTTTTGCTTTGAACCTTCTCTTTATATCTATATATATATATATATATATATATATATATATATATATATATATATATATATATATATATATATATATATATATATTGTTTGTTCCTGTTTTACGTCACGGACTCCCTTCTCAATTAAGGGCTAGGACGGTTGCCTTCTTGCGAAGGACTTGTTTTGGCATATGTAATCGTCACCCTGAGTGCAAGCCCTTGCTAATCTCAGACCGTGGCGGGGCGCAAACCCTCGACCTGACGCCTCAGAGTCGCGGACGCTACCGCTTGAGCCACGATGACTATACACACACACACACACACACACACACACACACACACACACACACACACACACACACACACACACATATATATATATATATATATATATATATATATATATATATATATATATATATATATATATATATATATATAAACCAAGCAAGCACATTACATATGTGAAAACATGAATAATTTTTTACCCCGACCGGGACTCGAACCTAGGACTTATAATTACTTATAATTACTGTGGTGTGTAGTTGGTAGCGCCTTGACTTAGTAATTATAAGTCCTAGGTTCGAGTCCCGGTCGGGGTAAAAATGATTCATATATATATATATATATATATATATATATATATATATATATATATATATATATATATATTGTGTGTGTGTGTGTGTGTGTGTGTGTGTGTGTGTGTGTGTGTGTGTGTGTGTGTGTGTGTGTGTGTGTATGTATGTATGTGTGTGTGTGTGGTGTGGTGCGCGCGTGTGTGTGTGTGTGTGTGTGTGTGTGTGTAAGTGGTCCTTTAGCTTAAAGGAGTTTATTTTCATTATTACCTTTTCCACAATTCCTTTACAGATCAAGTATGCCTTACTTCATCTTTACGGTTCAGAAGAAGGTTACGAATTAGAGAACTTGAACCCTATTCAGTTGGCCAGGAAGGAAGAACTCTGCCAACAGGTGCTCAAAGTGGCTGACATACTGGTGCCAGGTACTGTAAAAATAACAATAAATTTTAGGTCAAATGACTGTCAGGGCAATGTGCGACAAAGGAGAGGGAATGAATGGTGTTCCCTTTACATAAAATATATATGAAAAACCATAAATAGATAATTTACAGTGGCAAAATCTATAGTCCAAGGTCGATTTAAAGACAGTGTGTACTGACTTCATGGAAAGCATAAAAGAAAAATTAATATATTCTTCAGGTCATATAGTTATTCTCCTTCTACAACACAAAAAGGTACTTAAAAAATGACTCTAGAAAAGACCATTCAACTTAGGAGTTCCAGTAAAATTTGCTGATAGTATCTAATTCTTTTTCTTTTCAGGAATATCCCGATTACGTGGCTCAGTCCTATATGAACTCTACCAGTCACTCTTCTATAAATCCAAAGCTCTCTTCCAAGTAGGAGCTCTGTCCAGTGACCAAGCTAAAAAACTTGCAAATGTAAGATATATATACAATACACATATTTTGAATAAATTTGTTCAATTAACGTACAAAAACTTATTCATTTCTCTATTCAGTTCATTTAAACTTGAAAATTTGCATATGTTCTTAACTTATGTATTCTGTTATTCATTCTTAATATCTCAGATAAGTTTTCAGCTACACATGTGCATTCTAAATATATAAATATTCATTATTTAGTTCATTTACAGTCTTACCATAGAGGATTTGTACAGAACAACTATACACGTGCAGAACAAGGATTTATTTTTAATATCTAAATTAGGTTCAGTTAAAAAAGAGCAGTTCAGTCCAAGACTTGGTCGCCAGATATAATTTCCTTCACATCACATCAGTTCATTTTATACAATTTAGTGATTTCGTCATGTGTGAAGATTGATGTTATCAAGTCATGTCCTCTTGAGTGCCAATGAGGGGGTGGGAGGCAGATCTTGGCAGTTCTTAATCAAAACGGTATCACACAGGTGCCAGTATTCCTATCATTGGCCAGCGAAAATAGACTTGGCCTCAATATTGAGTAGGGCCAGAATGGCATATAATGCTAATACTGTAAGGGATACAGCATCAGGAAATCAACCAGGAGCCAATTGCTTCTAGATAACATGGGTTGAATATTAATTTATCGTAGGATTTAGGGCGTATGTTTTTGCAAGAGCAAAACAACTTTTCTTAATATGCACTGATGAGATGAAAAACAGATAATACATAATTCATGCAATAAGATATTTTCTTATGAGAAATGCAATGCAATGTGAGACACCTTTGAATATAACCTGAACAGATAATTATATAAGAACAATAAAATCGAATTTTCCTTTCATACCTATTGTCATTTCAGGATGCTTTGACAGCTCTGAAGGAATGCGCCAGAGTTCTCAGCTTTGAACCTGAAGTCCAGCCAGAAGGGCAACTTGGCCTGGAAGCCAAAGACGAAATTGGGCAGCTCGAGGAATGGATCAAAGATGAAGGTTGGAAAGAATAAGACTTCCAGGAATGTAGACGACTCTTAACATGTAGTTACAAATTATTTAATGTTGGCTCAGATACCTGAGGCAGTGAGAATCACTGTAGGTCATGAATTTATTCGCTCTTTCAAGTTCAAGTCACCTTTTCCTACACGGAAAAAGTGCTTAAAAAGTCTTTTGCTCATACTTTCAGCAGTGGTACCCAAGTCTTTACTTAGAGTTTAGGGAAAATACTATTAAGGCTATGATGAATATCTCATATTGCTAGGCCTAGTTTAATATTATAGTGCACAGGAGAATCTTTAGGTTTCAGAGGTTATTTGAACTTGACGCATGCACATTTTCTTCTTTATTTTCTATTTATTTATTTATCTATTCAGCTGTTTTGTAAGCAACTGTATATATCTTAATTAGCTTAATAATAATAATCATAATAATAACAATTATATAGGCCATGTTAATAAATGTTTTGTTTCATCAATATTGTACATATGTCTTAATGTTCCTAGATGTTGTCAATGCTTATCTGCAAGGAGGAAATAGACTGTCATACCCATGAATTAATATAATGGCACTGAAATTGAAAAATCAGTAATGACCATGATAGAACTCATGTAGTTCCTACAAGTAGCACTAGTGCATATTAATCCAGCGTCAGTGCATACAATCGAAGAACAAAGATTACTGGATGTTCTGTTTAGTTTGATGACACTAAACTGAAAAATCAATAATGGCCATGATAGAACTCATGAAGTTCATCTCTTACAAGTAGCACTATTGCATATTAATCCAGTGTCAGTGCATACAATCGAAGAACAAAGCTTACTGGATGTTCTTTTTAGTTTGATGGCACCAAACTGAAAAATCAGTAATGGCCATGATAGAACTCAAGTAATTCATCTCTTACAAGTAGCACTATTGCATTTTAATCCTGTGTCAATGCATACAATCAAAGAACAAAGATTACTGGATGTTCTGTTTAGATTGATGGTACTAAACCAGTAACTGTTGTGGAAGAACAAAAGTTCAGAAATTCTGATGGGTTGCATGTTACTCCAGTATTCATCGTGAAGAAGAGCTTAAGTTCCTTTTGGATACATTATATTGCAGCCAGGACCTTTTGTGGGAGAATAGAGGTTCCTGGAGGTTATGTTTACTTGTAATAATGCCATTGAAGTATCATTTGTGAAAGGACAAATGTGTCTAGATATTCTGTTCGATATAACGGTACTGCAATGTTTATTGTAGAAGATCGGAGTTTGTTAGTAGATTTACATTGGTTAAATACTTCTCCAGTGAGGATATAATGTGAGCGAAAAGAAATTTCAGGAATTTCGTTTTGATTATCACTGCAGTGTCCGTTTTGGTTGAGCACAGGTTACTGAAGTTATGGAGTTGTGTCTATCCTTTGTAGAAAAATAAAGATTTTTATATGTTGTTTGGTTAATACACTACTGAATCACTTATTGTGAAGGAACAAACCTTTGCATTTGTTCTGCTTGAGAGAACAGAAATTTCTTGAATCTGATTAAATGCTATTACTTCTAAGTATCCATTGTATCAGAAGTAAGGTTTCTGTTTCCATTATTTTTTGAAGTTTCCTTTGCTCATCTTTCTGTTTACACTCATGCAGTTTTTAAAATAGTCATTCGCTGTCATTTCTAACTCATGCTCTGTGAAGTTATCTATGACGAGGTAACTCTTTAGAAACACACATAGTCAGTCATATAAATATACTGCTTCTCTTTTATTTACTATTTCTTTCTTCTGTATGTTATTTTTAGTTTTATGTGTCACAGTTAATCCCCATTATGGAAGTGGACACAAAAAGATTGGAGTTAGGGATATATGGCTGGATGCCCTTCCTAACGCCCCTCAGTGGGCTCGATGGCGGATGTGGCACTTCCCGAGTGGAGTGCTTCAACCACTATATACTACCGTTGTTCCTCTCCTGTGTCCCACGTTGACTGTTTAAAGCAGTTTGCGTTATATATGTAATTTTTCTCCATTTGTATAGTCGACATTTACAATAATTTTCCAATGAGTGATGTTTTTACCAACATTACAATTTTGTGAAAATAGATATTCTTGAAATGTGCTCAATCTCTTGACTTAAAATTTGCCAAGACGAGGAACAAAACATAAAAATGAAAAGAAAAAGAAAAACTGAGTTGAAAATAATAAGTTTCTTTTATCAGCAAAGACAGA
>JAXCGZ010002241.1:25000-45000 GCA_037179515.1 Halocaridina rubra
GGAAGTGTATATGAGGTTTATGGTAAAGAAACAAAGACGGGTAAAAAAAAAAAAAATATATATATATATATATATATATATATATATATATATATATATATATATATATATATATATATATATATATATACATATCTATCTATATATACATATCTATCTATCTATATATATATATATATATATATATATATATATATATATATATATATATATATATATATATATATATATATATATATATATATATATATATATATATATATATGTATATATATATATATATATATATATATATATATATATATATATATATATATATATATATATATATATATGTATATATATATATATATATATATATATATATATATATATATATATATATATATATATATATATATATATATATATGAGAGAGAGAGAGAGAGAGAGAGAGAGAGAGAGAGAGAGAGAGAGAGAGAGAGAGAGAGAGAGAGAGAGAGAGAGAGAGAGAGAGAGAGAGAGAGAGAGAGAGAGAGAGAGAGAGAGAGAGAGAGAGTAAAACAACTAGAAATGAACAAAGAAAGATAAAATACTCATAAAAGACGAAAGTAAACCCATATTAGCACACTTACAACACAATGTTATTTCCACTTCTGACCAACCTTCCAATTTCCAGTATCTTCTGTAAACAACTTCAGCAGCAAAATTCCATTATCGGGGATTGGAGTTCTGAAAACAGCTATGAACATAAAGAAGCCCTTTATTCAAATGTAGCTGTCTGAGCTGACATAACCAAGTTAACCAAGTTCCTTATATTTGCCTTTATGTACTCAAGTGCAATACTCTCTTTCCCAAATTTGTCGTCCTCAAATTTTAGTCTGTAGCAGATAGGATACACGATTTCCAACGCACAGGTTCCACTGAGGTTATGAAAATTAAAACACTTATTAAGAAAAGGAAATACTACTGAGAATGTTAAAACTGGCCAAGATATTCGTTGGCTGCATCATATTAAAATACTCATCTTAAAGGCTAAGATCAAGATTAAAAATATTAACCTGTTGGAATTAGAAAGTACCGATTATAAGCGAAAGCCTAAGCCTTGCAATCTCTTAATAAGAAAGTGGAAAAACTATCAGATATTTCGGCTCTCTCTCATCACAGGTCAGTTAGTGAGCTCAGCTTTCAGTTTTTCACTACGTTCCTGGAGGGGAGTGTTTGAAGCCGATCCTCTTCCTTTTGCAAGGCTTTTGACGGCCAAAAAGATGAGCTGGACCCCATCCCTACAATTATATTCAAATCAAATGGTCTACCACAGAGAAAATCAAATATAATCAAAGCATCAACACTATCATCAAAAAGAGGTAAACTACAGTTCCGCCACCCAACAACAGCAACTCTAAAAAATATTCTGATTTGAAAATAAGCAAAAACTTACTGTCGTATAACTCCAAGCAAAGTGTTTTATAATAATATTACTTACCTGAATTCAAATCAGTTTACTTCAACGTAAAGACTGATTAGGGCAGCTCCACCTAAGGAAAGCTCCCAAGAGGAATGTATCATTCAATTTCCAGTAAATAGAAAATATTAAACTTCATATCATTAAAGTAATATATAGTTTTTTAAGGTCATATTTTGCAATAAACATTGTCAGTGAACGTATTACTTTCTGTATATATATATATATATATATATATATATATATATATATATATATATATATATATATATATATATATATATATATATATATATATGTGTGTGTGTGTGTGTGTGTGTGTGTGTGTGTGTGTGATTACCTAATTGTGATTACCTAATTGTGTTTATGGGAAAGAGCCCAAAGCTCGTATCTTCCCGTCTCCTGATCGGTTCCATTTTATACTTAGTGATACTTATCATACCTGTCCTTAAAACTATGGATTGAGATAGCATTAACTACCTCCTCGCTTAGCGAATTCCAATTATCAACTACTCTTACACTGCAAAAGTATTTCCTTATATCCTGCGAAGAAGTTTTCTTACGAAGCTTCAAACTGTGACCTCTAGTTCTAGAGCCAGCCATATCAAAATATCGATCCCTATCCACTCTATCATAACCATGAAGGAATTTAAAGACTGTCACCATATCCCACCTCACTCTTCTAGCTTCGAGTGATGGTAAGTCTAATTCCCTCAGCTTCTCATCATAACTGAGATTGCGTATTTCTGGCAACAGTTTCGTGGCATGTCTTTGAACTTTTTCAAGCTTAGCTATATAACTTTATAATGCTGATCGTAGTGCAGATAAAAGAGGGGGAGGGGTAATTATGTATATTAAAGATAGCCTCAGAAGCTGCATTAAGTCTGGAATTAAGACAAATCTAAATTCAGAAACCTTATGGGTTGAAATTAAAAATAATATTGAAAGTCTAGTTGTAGGAGTAGTCTACAGACCACCTGATCTAGATAATATAGAGTCGCAAGTTATATACGATGAAATTTCTAAAGTGAGCAGGTCAAATAGAGTTTGCATTGTAGGCGATTTTAATTTTAGACATATTAACTGGGAAACCATAACAGGTGATAGTAGCTCTAAGGAGTTTTTGGAAGTAGTAGAAGACAATTTCCTTTCTCAGCATGTACATGAAGCAACACGGGGAGTGAATACACTAGATTTAGTTCTTAGTAATAGAGAGAATATGGTTACAAATTTAGAAGTTGGTGAAAAATTGGGCAACAGTGACCATGATTCCATTAGATTTAACATAATTTTCAAGGAAACTATAAAGGAAAATAAGAATATTGTTCCAAACTTTAGAGCAGGAGATTTTGAGGGCTTAAAAACTAAATTATCTAATGAGGTATGGGAAGGGATTTCTGGGGTGCAGATGTGGGTAGTTAATCCAGCAGGTCAGGTCGCAGGTAGCGGATTACCCCGAAATTTGGGTACCACATGCCAAGGATTATCACAAGATAAGATCAATACATTAAATTCTCTCACAGGAAAGAACAGCAGCCCGTCAGTTAATATAAATTTGGATGAGGAATATAACAATTTTGTCATGACTCTTAAGAATAGTCAGAGAGACTATATTCCCATGAAACATTGCAGATCAAGAAAAAATGACCCTAAATGGATGAACAATAGAATAAAGAATCTTATAGGTATTAAAAGAGGAATATACAGGAAACTAAAAAGAGGTGAAGAGCAGGTGAGGCAGCAATATATACAGTTAAACAGGGAAGTTAAAAAGATAGTTAGAGAGTCGAAAAGAAAATACGAAGTTCGAATAGCAGGAGAAGCTAAAGAAAATCCTAAAGGGTTTTATCAACATTATCAAACAAAATTTAAGGAAAAAGTCGGACCAATTGAAGTAGCCAATGGCCATATCACAGATGACGATAAAGTGATGTGTACATGTTTAAATGATTATTTCTTATCTGTATTTACTAATGAAAACTTGGAAAATATTCCGGAAGTAGAATCCATTTACAGAGACAGTCCCGATAACATACTTAGTTCAATAAATATTACGAGAGAGGAGGTAATAAAAGAAATAGATAAATTAAAGGCTCATAAATCTCCGGGACCTGATGGAATATATGCTAGAATATTAAAGGAATGCAAGGAAGAGCTTAGTTGTCCTCTAACTGCATTATTTAATAATTCAATAAAATTAGGATCGGTACCCATGGAGTGGAAATTGGCAGATGTGGTACCAATATTTAAAAAAGGAGAACGTGTTAAAAAGAATAATTATAGGCCGGTTAGTTTAACGTCAACAGTGGGTAAGATTCTAGAATCCATAATTGCAAATAAAATAAGGGCACATCTAGAATTACACAGACTGATAAAACTTTCACAACACGGGTTTCTTAAGGGTTTTTCGTGCCTTACAAACTTACTGTCTTTTTATTCAGAAGTTTACGAGGCAGTAGATTGTGGCAAAGAATATGATACAATATATCTAGATTTTAGCAAAGCTTTTGATAGAGTTCCTCACAAAAGATTAGTTCAAAAGCTGGAAGCTCATGGTATAGGAGGAGCTGTGCTCAGATGGATCAAACAATGGTTAAAAGACAGAAAACAGAGGGTTTGCATAAATGGAGAGAAATCAGAGTGGGGCTCGGTTACAAGCGGGGTACCACAAGGCTCGGTACTGGGTCCTCTATTATTCATCGTATATCTAAATGATCTGGATTCGGATATCAGTAGTAACCTAAGTAAATTCGCAGATGACACTAAAATAGGTAGAACTATAAATGGAAAAGAAGACATTCATGCTTTACAGGAAGATCTAAATAGATTATCTGAATGGTCGGACAAATGGCAAATGGAATTTAATGTTGAAAAATGTAAAGTAGTTAAAATGGGTACTATAAAAGACAATACTAGTTATAAGCTAAATAACCATGAAATCATGAGTTCTCAGTGTGAAAGGGATTTGGGAGTTCTTGTGAGTAGTAGTCTTAAGCCAAGAGAGCAATGCACAGCAGTCAGAAATAAAGCAAACAGAATTTTAGGATTTATCTCAAGAAGCGTCAGCAATAGGACGGAAAAAGTTATTTTGCAGCTCTATCTTGCATTAGTTAGGCCCCATTTAGATTATGCTGTGCAATTCTGGTCACCCTATTATAGAATGGAAATTGAATCCTTGGAGAGAGTGCAACGAAGAATGACCAAGATGATACACAATATCAGAAATCTACCATATGAGGACAGATTAAAAAAACTTAATCTACATTCTCTAGAGAGGCGAAGAGTTAGGGGGGATATGATTGAAGTGTATAAATGGTTTAAAGGGATTAACAAGGGAGATATTAATAAAGTTTTAAAAATTCATGATCAAACCAGAACTCGTAATAATGGATTTAAGCTTGATAAATTTAGGTTCAGAAGGAAAATTGGTAAAAATTGGTTTGGTAATAGAGTAGCTGATGCATGGAACAAGCTTCCTAGTATGATAGTAAATGCCAATACCTTAGACACCTTCAAATGTAGATTAGATAGACATATGACAGAGGTAGGGTGGGTATGAATAGGTTAGTGCTTATTAGAAAAATCATAAAAAGAAAAACAGAATAAATAAGTAGAGTAGAATAGAATAGGTTAGACATGCTGAAAATACAATTCAAAAATGGAACTGCCTCGTGTGTGCCAGTAGGCATGTTGCAGTGTCCTCTATTCTTATGTTCTTATGTTCTTATATGCTTTTTCAAGTGTGGATTCCAAAAGGGGGCTGCATATTCGAGTTTTGGCCTCACATAGGTTACATAAATATTTCTGAACATTTCCTTGTCCATGTGCCTGAAGGCTACCCTTACATTTGATAAGAATGCATATGCTGCCCTTACTATGCCATTTATATGTATTTCTGGAGACAAATCTGCGAGTATGTTTACTCCTAGATCTCTCTCATTTTCTGTCTCTTGTGTGTGTGTGTGTGTGTTGAAACAGCATTAGAGAGGACTGCATGAGTAACACAAGTCTCAACATACAATGTTGCAAATATTCATGTTGAAGAGCGTACAGAGAGATGCGTCTCCCATAGAGGTAAAAATACTTTTCATCCAGAAATGATTATTGACAAAAGTTTGCTGAAGACTGCAGTATGCTAGCTTTCAAAGGCCTCGAGTCTCCATTGTCAGTCAATATATATATATATATATATATATATATATATATATATATATATATATATATATATATATATATATATATATATATATATATATATATATATATATATATATATATATATATATATATATATATATATATATATATATATATATATATATGTATATATATATATATATATATATATATATATATATATATATATATATATATATATATATATATATATATATATATATATATATATATATATATATATATATATATATATATATATATATATATGAATATATATATATATATATATATATATATATATATATATATATATATATATATATATATATATATATATATATATATATATATATATATATATATATAGATATATATATATATATATATACATACATACATACATACATGCATACATACATGCATACATACATACATACATACATACATACATACATACATATATGCATATATATATATATATTATATATAATATATATAATATATATATATAATATATATATATATATATATATATATATATATATATATATATATAATATATATTATATATATATGTATATGTATATATATACATATATATATATATATATATATATATATATATATATATAATATATATATATATATATATATATATATATATATATATAATATATATATATATATATATATATATATTCTGTTGTCCGTCATAATTTGATACAGTATATACTTGATATCTCGGTTGTGTGCTTGAATTTGTCTCAAGAATCTCCTCTATGCATATCTGATTGCAGAATAGGATTGTAGAGAGAGATCAGCGTCCGGTGGATTGGTATCGTGAGAAGAGGGTAAGAGTAGACACCCCCTCAATAGCCGAAGAAAGCATGATGAAGGTGAGAAAGGTGCACCAGCGCTCTCCTACTGACCGGTGGCAATCCGATGGGAGCTGTCTGGAACCACCGTGAGTAAAACCTGGACCCATTTTTCAGCGCAGATGCAGGGGACGAAAAAAAGGAGCGCTACGCTTCAAGAGAAGTTGAACTCCATATGGGGGACGAAGGTCAGGAGAACTGGAGCATTTCAAGAAAACCAAGATGTATATTTTAAAACAACCACATTTTGATTCAAGGTGAAGCAAGGCCGTTGTATTCCCAGCTGTCTTGCAGATATTAGGAATTAAGTGTTTGCATAAAATTAATTATAGATCATAATTTTTAAGTTACGAAAAGTCCAAATGCCATTCTTAGAAGTAGGCCTCTATAAAAAACATAGTCTTTCATGTTTGTATGTGAAATGGTTGCCATTCTTGTATTCAAAAGCCATTTTTGTTGCTATATATGTCAACTTATTTAGCATTATAAAATATTTGTCAATATACCACCTTTGGATATATTTGATAGTAAATTAACAGTTTGGCGGAAAATGTGTTCTCCAGTTAGGCTGTGGGGAATGTCATATATTTTGCATCTATTGTCTGCCATGCTGTTTAGAACAGGTAAAACGTGGTGTGGATCCCATGCTTCTTATCTCTAATATTTGAGCTAGAACTAATAGGAAAAGTGTTGTACCTGGTGGCACAAATGGATACCATATTAGCCGGAACTATCACGAGGAAATTGGGTCTAGACACCTGCGTGGGAATCAGCATTGCCCTAGTCAAATCCACATCTTATGATTTGGGGAGTTTACCTAATTGAAGGGTAAGCCAAACTCTAATTTAATTGGTCTAGACATATATAGAAGGACCTCTCACCTTCTCCTCCTTTTTGTATCTCACAGATTTTTTGAGGTGTGGGAAATATAAGTAAAGCATAAGTTTTAGTTCAGGCTGAGAGAGTAATTCCCAGTCAAGACTACAGAGAGGTTACGCCAAGTCCCCAGCCATTTCTAGGCACTCGTCAGTCAGTCATCACGCCTGTTTTTGGCCTAATCTAGAGGAGATGTCGAAACAAATAAAAGAATACCCAATTTCTCTGAGGCTTTTGGAGGCTGCAGCTGTTTTGTAAGAATACTTCAGGAATAAATGTACAGTCCATTGTCCCAAGACCCCTGTCGGGATGCAACACAATCCTCAACAGACATATTTTTGTAGGGACAATGATAAAAAGTGTTCATCACTGTCATTAATAGAAAATTAGGCACTTTCTGCATGCATTTTGGATATGTAGTCATTGGACCTTTCTTCTCCAGAAGAAAGACGGGTAATCACAAATTAATAAACACTCCATTATGAGGTTTCATAAGTTACCTTGGTATTACAGAGTAGAAATTTTATGAGGAAACTTTAATAAGGTATTCCCTCAACCAAATGGATGTGAATTTTGAAGACTCTCTCTCTCTCTCTCTCTCTCTCTCTCTCTCTCTCTCTCTCTCTCTCTCTCTCTCTCTCTCTCTCTCTTTAACAACGTATAAAAGGGCTTTTTAGTTACGCAACTATATTCATATTTAACATTACTGATAACTAATGCTCAAATAAAGGCAGATAAAACAAAAGCACGTAGAAAATCAGCATAATAAATCTCTAAAAGCATTCAGTTCCCTTCTCTTTCCTCTTATTAAAAGTCAGATACAGAGAAGCTTTCCTCACAAAAAAAAAAAAATATTTTTTTTCATTTCAACAAAAAAGAATCTCCACTGGAAATCTAGCGCATGGAACAGAATATCCTAGACAATAATTCAAATTAAAAGAAAACAAACACACATAATTCGGTATATATACAGAAATCTATATCTAAAAAAAGACAGGAAAATGGGAAAACCACAAAACATAAAAGAGGAAGACAATGAAATATTAAACTTTTCCAGCATATGACAGAAGACAACAAAACTGACAAAAAGGCCATTAATTAAATAAAAAACAAATTATTTAAAAAAACTAAATAATACAAACAGCTATAAGCAAGCAAGCAAATAAATGAAGAATAAATACATAAAAAATAACTACATAAAGAAATAAATTCTGCTTTTCTTTATTGGCAACATTTTTCATATTTCCCTCTGAGTATTAAAGGTTAAAAGTGTTTCGGTAGAATGTGCTTTTTTTGGCTTGGAACTGGCACTGCGTTGAGCTACCTTGCTCCTCTATAAGTAGGAATTCTCTGAATTGTCAATCTTAGAACACACAACATATCGCATATCTCTCGTTGTCAAGAGTGGAATATACAAGCATATATATATATATATATATATATATATATATATATATATATATATATATATATATATATATATATATATATATATATATATATATATATATATATATATATATATATATATATATATATATATATATATATGTATATATATATATATATATATATATATATATATATATATATATATATATATATATATATATATATATATATATATATATATATATATATGGCCACATTCCCCCTTGAAGGAGGGTGGCTGAGCCAAGAAACACACATTCACCACGATCCACACATACCTCAACTTCTTCACTTAGTTCCTTGGTGATAAGGGGTTGCCACATTTTCCCTCCTATTACCCTGCTTGGGTCACTCACAAGTTAGGTAGGAAAGGATATTCTACAGTGAGACCCAGTATCCACAACTGGTTTACCAGCACTGTTTTATCACACGGTACTGAGCTAGCAGGTGCGAGAAATCCCTTTGGCCCTAGTCACCCATTCACAATATTTCTCCACTCATTGCTATCTCTTGAATGCTCTCTTCCCTGTTAACCCTACTCCAACAACTTCTGCACTCCGCACTCTCCTCACCATTCATTCGTCACTCATCATTTCCATGTGTCCATACCAACTAAATATTCTCTGAGCTAACCTATCTGCCCGCTTTCATTCACCCGTTCCATGCCTGACCTCCTTATGCCTTACGCTATTTATTCTAGATACACCAATCACGCTTCTCAAGCACCACCATCTCTATTACGTTCAACTAGTTCTTTTCATCTTCTCTTGCCTTCCAAGTCTGCTCCATGCAACTCTGTCAGCACAATCACACCTTCATATAGCCTTCGTTTTGCATTCATTCCTAAATACCTATTTCTCATCAAACATTTCAACCCACCTAGACATTTACTCACTTCCTTCATTCTATGACTTACCTCAGCAAGCTCTCGTCCATTTCTAGCCACGTGCACCCCAAATACTTAAAACTCTCAACTTCCTTAAGCAACACTCCATTTACTCTTACAGTCAATCTGCCAACATTAACACTCCATGTGTGTGTGTGTGTGTGTGTGGATATATATATATATATATATATATATATATATATATATATATATATATATATATATATATATATATATATATATATATATATATGTATATATATATATATATATATATATATATATATATATATATATATATATATATATATATATATATATATATATATATATATATATATATATATATATATATATTCTGTTGTCCGTCATAATTTGATACAGTATATACTTGATATCTCGGTTGTGTGCTTGAATTTGTCTCAAGAATCTCCTCTATGGACATCTGATTGCAGAATGGGATTGTAGAGAGAGATCAGCGTCCGGTGGATTGGTATCGTGAGAAGAGGGTAAGAGTAGACACCCCCTCAATAGCCGAAGAAAGCATGATGAAGGTGAGAAAGGTGCACCAGCGCTCTCCTACTGACCGGTGGCAATCCGATGGGAGCTGTCTGGAACCACCGTGAGTAAAACTTGGACCCATTTTTCAGCGCAGATGCAGGGGACGTAAAAAAGGAGCGCTACGCTTCAAGAGAAGTTGAACTCCATATGGGGACGAAGGTCAGGAGAACTGGAGCATTTCAAGAAAACCAAGATGTATATTTTAAAACAACCACATTTTGATTCAAGGTGAAGCAAGGCCGTTATATTCCCAGCTGTCTTGCAGATATTAGGAATTAACTGTTTGCATAAAATTAATTATAGATCATAATTTTTAAGTTACGAAAAGTCCAAATGCCATTCTTAGAAGTAGGCCTCTATAAAAAACATAGTCTTTCATGTTTTTATGTGAAATGGTTGCCATTCTTGTATTCAAAAGCCATTTTTGTTGCTATATATGTCAACTTATTTAGCATTATAAAATATTTGTCAATATAACACCTTTGGATATTTTTGATAGTAAATTAACAGTTTGGCGGAAAATGTGTTCTCCAGTTAGGCTGTGGGGAATGTCATATATTTTGCATCTATTGTCTGCCATGCTGTTTAGAACAGGTAAAACGTGGTGTGGATCCCATGCTTCTTATCTCTAATATTTGAGCTAGAACTAATAGGAAAAGTGTTGTACCTGGTGGCACAAATGGATACCATATTAGCCGGAACTATCACGAGGAAATTGGGTCTAGACACCTGCGTGGGAATCAGCATTGCCCTAGTCAAATCCACATCTTATGATTTGGGGAGTTTACCTAATTGAAGGGTAAGCCAAACTCTAATTTAATTGGTCTAGACATATATAGAAGGACCTCTCACCTTCTCCTCCTTTATGTATCTCACAGATTTTTTGAGGTGTGGGAAATATAAGTAAAGCAAAAGTTTTAGTTCAGGCTGAGAGAGTAATTCCCAGTCAAGACTACAGAGAGGTTACGCCAAGTCCCCAGTCATATCTAGGCACTCATCAGTCAGTCATCACGCCTGTTTTTGGCCTAATTTAGAGATGTCGAAACAAATAAAAGAATACCCAATTTCTCTGAGGCTTTTGGAGGCTGCAGCTGTTTTGTAGGAATACTTCAGGAATAAATGTACAGTCCATTGTCCCAAGACCCCTGTCGGGATGCAACACAATCCTCAACAGACATATTTTTGTAGGGACAATGATAAAAAGTGTTCGTCACTGTCATTAATAGAAAATTAGGCACTTTCTGCATGCATTGGATATGTAGTCATTGGACCTTTCTTCTCCAGAAGAAAGACGGGTAATCACAAATTAATAAACACTCCATTATGAGGTTTCATAAGTTACCTTGGTATTACAGAGTAGCAATTTTATGAGGAAACTTTAATAAGGTATTCCCTCAACCAAATGGATGTGAATTTTGAAGACTCTCTCTCTCTCTCTCTCTCTCTCTCTCTCTCTCTCTCTCTCTCTCTCTCTCTCTCTCTCTCTCTCTCTCCTCTCTCTCTCTCTCTCTCTCTCTCTCTCTCTCTCTCTCTCTCTCTCTCTTTAACAACGTGTAAAAGGGCTTTTTAGTTACGCAACTATATTCATATATAACATTACTGATAACTAATGCTCAAATAAAGGCAGATAAAACAAAAGCACGTAGAAAATCAGCATAATAAATCTCTAAAAGCATTCAGTTCCCTTCTCTTTCCTCTTATTAAAAGTCAGATACAGAGAAGCTTTCCTCACAAAAAAAAAAAAAAATTTTTTTTTCATTTCAACAAAAAAGAATCTCCACTGGAAATCTAGCGCATGGAACAGAATATCCTAGACAATAATTCAAATTAAAAGAAAACAAACACACATAATTCGGTATATATACAGAAATCTAGATCTAAAAAAAGACAGGAAAATGGGAAAACCACAAAACATAAAAGAGGAAGACAATGAAATATTAAACTTTTCCAGCATATGACAGAAGACAACAAAACTGACAAAAAGGCCATTAATTAAATAAAAAACAAATTATTTAAAAAAACTAAATAATACAAACAGCTATAAGCAAGCAAGCAAATAAATGAAGAATAAATACATAAAAAATAACTACATAAAGAAATAAATTCTGCTTTTCTTTATTGGCAACATTTTTCATATTTCCCTCTGAGTATTAAAGGTTAAAAGTGTTTCGGTAGAATGTGCTTTTTTCGGCTTGGAACTGGCACTGCGTTGAGCTACCTTGCTCCTCTATAAGTAGGAATTCTCTGAATTGTCAGTCTTAGAACACACAACATATCGCATATCTCTCGTTGCCAAGAGTGGAATATACAAGCATATATATATATATAATATATATATATATATATATATATATATATATATATATATATATATATGGCCACATTCCCCCTTGAAGGAGGGTGGCTGAGCCAAGAAACACACATTCACCACGATCCACACATAACTCAACTTCTCCACTTAGTTTCTTGGTGATAAGGGGTTGCCACATTTTCCCTCCTATTACCCTGCTTGGGTCACTCACAAGTTAGGTAGGAAAGGATATTCTACAGTGAGACCCAGTATCCACAACTGGTTTACCAGCACTGTTTTATCACATGGCACTGAGCTAGCAGGTGCGAGAAATCCCTTTGGCCCTAGTCACCCATTCACAATATTTCTCCACTCATTGCTATCTCTTGAATGCTCTCTTCCCTGTTAACCCTACTCCAACAACTTCTGCACTCCGCACTCTCCTCACCATTCATTCGTCACTCATCATTTCCATGTGTCCATACCAACTAAATATTCTCTGAGCTAACCTATCTGCCCGCTTTCATTCACCCGTTCCATGCCTGACCTCCTTATGCCTTACGCTATTTATTCTAGATACACCAATCACGCTTCTCAAGCACCACCATCTCTATTACGTTCAACTAGTTCTTTTCATCTTCTCTTGCCTTCCAAGTCTGCTCCATGCAACTCTGTCAGCACAATCACACCTTTATATAGCCTTCGTTTTGCATTCATTCCTAAATACCTATTTCCCATCAAACATTTCAACCCACCTAGACATTTACTCACTTCCTTCATTCTATGACTTACCTCAGCAAGCTCTCGTCCATTTCTAGCCACGTGCACCCCAAATACTTAAAACTCTCAACTTCCTTAAGCAACACTCCATTTACTCTTACAGTCAATCTGCCAACATTAACACTCCTCGTGTGTGTGTGTGTGTGTGGATACATCTATATATATATATATATATATATATATATATATATATATATATATATATATATATATATATATATATATATATATATATATATATATATATATATATATATATATATATATATATGCATACACATACATACATACATATATATATGTGCATATATATATATATATATATATATATATATATATATATATATATATATATATATATATATATATATATATATATATATATATATATATATATATATATATATAATAACCTACAGTACTTTGTCACTAAAGCTAATTCGAGAATAAAAATGTATGCAGAATCCCAACTCTTCTTAGATTCCCAAATAAACATAAATACATTTATTTACCAGTGACATTTCTTTGCATGAGAAACGACGGAAAGAATATAATTATATCGTAAACAAAATTTATAAAAAAAAAAATATTGTTCCGTATGACACTCCAGCCACTTGGAGGAGCAAACCAACTGAACACAGTACAGTTCAAGGGCTAGGACGGTTGCCTTCTTGCGATGGACTTGCTTTGGCAGATGTAATCGTTACCCTGAGTGCATGCCCTTGCTAACCTCAGACCGTGACGGGGCGCGAACCCTCGACCTGACGCCTCAGAGTCACGGACACTACCGTTTGAGCCACGGTGACTACAGTTATGTTCTATTCTAAGAGAAGTAGTTCTTTTTTCCCCTCACTATCACTTTCTTTTCATGGAAATACAAATTTGTATTAAATTTTGCATTTCCCTTCGTCCCCATATAGAGTTCCACTTTTGGGGTATCGCTAGGTACTGGGCACTCCCCCCCGTTTTTCGGCTACCTCCGTGTCTCTGCTGTAAAATAGTCCATGTTGTACCGACAGTGGGAAGGGAAATCCTGCCTTGGATGGCCACAGAACAATGGAAAAGCGCAAATGCTTCATTTTCTGTTGCCCCTCCCACCTGTGTTGACTCGACTGTTGAGGTGGCGGTCTCTCCACCTCCCCCTCTCACACCGATCCCCCTGGACGCGCACTCTCCTCCTTACCTTCAATTCTGCAATCAGAATGGCCTGCGAGTAGGTTTTTGGGCCAAAAATAAAGATCTAAGAGGCAAACACAAATACAGAGATACTAGATATCACTTTTGGGCGCGAGCACAGGTCTTATGTAAGCACACAAAAGGGATAACGAGTGCCTCCCGTATCTGTAAGCGCTTTCAGTATCTCCAATGGGTAAAAGGTGAAAAGTGAACGAAATTGCAAGTCGGGGCAGCCTGAAAATAGAATAGAGGTGTAAATATTTCTCAACACAATTTAGATCGCTATTCCAAGATACTTAGGACGTAGCTGAGTAACTGATAGCGCATCCAGAAGACGTTAGTGTGCGTGACCATATTAGTTATTGTAGATATCGAAAAGAAAATGTCATGAAATGCTGGTAAGAACAGCCACAAACAGTAATAGTCTCTTACTAATAGTGACTACAGGAACATAATGGTATTAACAATGATAGCAATGAAGAAGAGGATAACCATGAAGGACAATGGAGCGATAATAATAATAATAATAATAATAATAATAATAATAATAATAATAATAATAATAATAATATCAATAATAATAATAAGAATAATGATAATAATAATAATAATAATAATAATAATAATAATAATAATAATAATAATAATAATAATAATAATAATAATAATAATAGTAATAATGATATAATAATAATAATAATAATAATAATAATAATAATAATAATAATAATAATAATAATAATAATAATAATAATAATAATAATAATAATAATAATAATAATAATAAGAATAATTGTCGTAGTGTTAATCACTATGTTAATATTAATACCAGAAGGGTGCAAGGTAAGAACGGCCAAGCAGTGGTTCGTTTAACTTAATTTATTCTAGAGTACAACATATACGACGCCTCAATGCCCCAACCCTTATGACTATCAAAATCTCTGACCTATTCTTGCCCCGGGAAGAGTACTGACTAAAACTCCAAGTCTCTGACTGCCTCGGGTATTCTTGTGCAGTTTTGCCAATAGGCTTCAGGATCAAAGGGCAGTCCCTCCTCTTTGGGGAGGGGCTATTTCAACAGGCCTATTGGGCAGAAGACGGTCTAAATCGCCTGAGGCTACTGGGCATCTCTCCAGGGCATGTACACACGTAAAAGTCAAATGTTTGTGTTTCTTGTGGTTTTGGGAACAGAGGGTTTCTTGTGTTTTTGGGAACTGAGGGTACCTTGTCCTTTCAGTCCTCTTGAGGTACTTGATGCCAGATGTTAGTTCCATGGGTCCAACCATTTATCTTGATGACACCTAGGAAAAACATTGCCTGTACCCAAGAACAACACTTGGGAGAGTATTCAAGTTTACCCTTGATCTTTAGCCTCGCCCGTTTCTCCTCAGGTCTTATTACAGGTTTCAGGTCGTGACTTCAGCAGGACTTCATATAACTTCAGCGAGACTTCAGACAATGCGACATAATGATAATAATAATAATAATAATAATAATAATAATAATAATAATAATAATAATAATAATAATAATAATAATAATAATAATAATAAAATGAATAATAATAATAATAATAATAATAATAATAATAATAATAATAATAATAATAATAATAATAATAATAATAATAATAATAATAATAACAATAATAATAATAATGATAATAATAAATGATATAATAGTAAGAGCACAAGGCATTTTAAAATATGAACAAAAATTCTGTTAATAATATCTCATAGCAATACTCATTTTATTCAAATTCTTTTGGTCCAGTTACTTTTACCAATTTCGAATTCCTGCTGTCACAATATATAATAGCATAGCCTCTAGCCTTCCTGTTGCTTGGCTTACCTGTGGAAGCTCAAATTTCCTTAAAAGACAGTTGAAATATGTGGCAGACAACTCTCTGTTACTAGTCAACTTAAATTCTATATTATCATGTGAGGTACTAACATGCAAAAACTTAAAAAAAAAAAAAATAAACTAACTCCCGTTTATCATCTAGCAAATTATAAAAAAATAAAAAAATAGCAGTCAAAATACCCAAAGTCAACATTTTATAAAAACTTGGCTTCGTGCATTTAATAAAAATATAGAGAAGGTGTCTATTCAATAACTACCCTTTACTTTGTATTCACTACTGGTAATTCTAGCTAAAGGCCCTTTTACTAAACTCTTGATAAGCGAACTTTTCTTTACCAACATCTTTAAACAAACAACAACATTAATTTCGTATGGAGAAAGCAAAGGCGTATTGTAAATCTAATCTTCTTCTGTTTAACATTGCAACAACACGCTAGCTAAATATAAATGCACACATACGCCTGTATTGACTCTTTATCTTTTTAATAATCGGAGTGTAGAGTCGAAGCACACACTCGCCAGAAGTCAAACATACCTCCGAACGGAATTTAAAAACAAAATACATAGATATTTAATCATTATTGTCAATAAAATATGAAACTATCTCTTATGATGTGTAACAAGCACTGAAATTTAAAAATATTTTGCACTAAAAGATGATACTTCAAGATTTTTTTTTAAAATGCAAATTAACAGAACAAACAATTACTCTTTCTCAAACGACAAATTAAAAGGAATTAAAAGTCATCCTTTTAATTACATACTCAAAATATATGCTCTGAGGATCGCAAATTATTTTAATTAGCACAATAGTAATGATCCACCTCACGACAATGAACAATAATTATCTGTAGATAAGCTTCACAAAATCGTTAATCTCTTTATCTCTGCGAAATATCACAATTACCATATGAAAGCTACACCAAAGTCTCTTCATAAAATAAAAAAAAACGCATTTGTGCTTGCAGTAATTAAAAAAAATATATATATTTCAGTTACGAGCAATAAAAGAAGTTTCAACAAACCACCTCAGCAAACGAGAAAGGTTCTGAAACTATTACATATACGTATGTGGGTTAGTCATTTAATCATATGTTTATCTACGTTTTATTTTCTCTCAAACAATTACCTCAACGGACCATCTCGGCCAATATTAAATACTTCAGCTAGAGAAAAAATATTAATTCATAGATTTACGTCGTTTATCAGTTACGATCTCTTTGGGAAATTCGAAAAACGAACAACCTTACAAGGGCTTATCTATTTTGGGATGCTGTTTGAAGGACGCTGACTGCCTCTGGTACTAGGGGAGGGGGTTTTCCTTTCTGTTGGGCTCTCTGGTCTCCCCCCAAAATGACATTGTCCATACTGTAGAGGTTTTTCACAGTCCTATTCACAGAGAAGTAATTTGTGAATCATGCTGTGATTCTCTCTTAAATTGACCAATCATATCTCTATTAGGCACTTCTCATCCTTTGGGCCAGCTGTTTCAGGATCTCTCCCATGGAGTCGAAATATATGGGAGAATCTCTAATGTGGGGCGTCTTTCCTACAGGGGGACAGGGATGGGGTATAGTTCGCCATGCTTCCTCCAACACTGCTTGCAAAGATGCATTATACTCTTCTGTATTTTGCATTTTATTTCTCAGAGGTTAAGATTCCACTCGTATATATCTTCTTGTATCTTCAGGATGCTTCCAGCACGGGATTCCACAGCTTTACCAAAATTTAGTATACTTATTATACCTTTTTTCGTGTGATATATCTATTATGTCATTCCTTAAACTCGGACATCCAAACGAGAGATAAGCGATGATACTAACAATTCATTTAGAAGCTACAGAATTCCTCTAGTCCTCAATGCCCCCGTCCCCTTAACGTAAATGTTATCTGTGTGGGCGCTTGCAATACTCTGCCTGGCAAACCAAAGTGCTCTACATCGGGTCGTTCAAAACACATACAAAGAGGAGGTGGGCATGGCTTGTGCTCATGCCTCCACCAATAAGATTCAAAAGAAACTTCCATTTGCGGGGGAATATCTCTTAACATGTGGCGTGGGTGGTTGCTACAAAGTTGCAGGTACCCCCACCTGAGGGCCAAAAAGGGAAGGTCCGGTCACCCTCAAGGGAGAATATCATCAACAACAGATGCAGGTTTCCAGCAGAAACATGGGTCTTTTCTCAACAAAAGAGAAAGGGCATCTGAAAATGCCCTGCTTGTACAAGGAGCATCATTGGGCATGATCTATAAGTCAAGAAGAAGAAGAACAAGAAGGAGTAGTAGTAGTAGTAGTGGTAGCAGTAGTAGTAGTATCTGAAGGTATTATTTAAAACAATTATTAATTAATCTCTCATACCCAGAGAAGGGCTGAAAGGTTTTTTTTTTAACCCTTATTAAAATCCAAGAGTATGAAGATTAAATTTAATATTGAACTAAAACATTTAAAGGTGCACTAACTGTGCCAGCGGAGTTGATGTGGGATACCATACAAGGGTCACCATTACTCACACCTTTTAATACCCAAGTGGCTCTGGCGAATATATGCTATGCGTTCCACCTTGAGAAATTGAGCTATATCAATAGCGCTTTCCAAGATATGCTTTGCAACTAAATTTTCTATTTAAAAAAAAAACAGTACTTTAAACTCAGAAAAAAGCAAGTTTGGATGGTAACTAAAATGAATAAATACAATAAATAAAAAAAGTAAAGTTCATGATAAATATTAATGACCTCAACAGGATATTACAGTAAGCGCTTTAAAGTCTGATACAAAATAATTACGAATAATTATTACATATACGTATGTGGGTTAGTCATTTAATCATATGTTTATCTACGTTTTATTTTCTCTCAAACAATTACCTCAACGGACCATCTCGGCCAATATTAAATACTTCAGCTAGAGAAAAAATATTAATTCATAGATTTACGTCGTTTATCAGTTACGATCTCTTTGGGAAATTCGAAAAACGAACAACCTTACAAGGGCTTATCTATTTTGGGATGCTGTTTGAAGGACGCTGACTGCCTCTGGTACTAGGGGAGGGGGTTTTCCTTTCTGTTGGGCTCTCTGGTCTCCCCCCAAAATGACATTGTCCATACTGTAGAGGTTTTTCACAGTCCTATTCACAGAGAAGTAATTTGTGAATCATGCTGTGATTCTCTCTTAAATTGACCAATCATATCTCTATTAGGCACTTCTCATCCTTTGGGCCAGCTGTTTCAGGATCTCTCCCATGGAGTCGAAATATATGGGAGAATCTCTAATGTGGGGCGTCTTTCCTACAGGGGGACAGGGATGGGGTATAGTTCGCCATGCTTCCTCCAACACTGCTTGCAAAGATGCATTATACTCTTCTGTATTTTGCATTTTATTTCTCAGAGGTTAAGATTCCACTCGTATATAACTTCTTGTATCTTCAGGATGCTTCCAGCACGGGATTCCACAGCTTTACCAAAATTTAGTATACTTATTATACCTTTTTTCGTGTGATATATCTATTATGTCATTCCTTAAACTCGGACATCCAAACGAGAGATAAGCGATGATACTAACAATTCATTTAGAAGCTACAGAATTCCTCTAGTCCTCAATGCCCCCGTCCCCTTAACGTAAATGTTATCTGTGTGGGCGCTTGC
>JAXCGZ010002241.1:52500-79645 GCA_037179515.1 Halocaridina rubra
ATTACATATGTGAAAACATGAATAATTTTTACCCCGTCCGGGACTTAAACCTAGGAATTATTATTACTAAGCCAAGGAGCTACCAACTACCCCACAGAAGGTTAATTGGAAACAAACCTCACAGCTTATATCTGCCTTGGTAGGAATGAATGCATTCTGTCTGAATGCCACTTTGTTCATATTAAATTTTCCCCAACCACACTCGTGGTTTCGTTTTCACTTTTAATTCTATTCCCAATCTTATCAGGGACAAACAATAACCTAATAAGCACATTATATATGTGAAAACATGATTAATTTTTACCCCGACAAAGACTTGAGCCTGGGACTCATTATTACTAAGCCATGGCGCTACCAACTACACCACAAAAGGTTAAAGGGAAAAAACCTCACAGCTTATATCTGCTATGGTAGAAATGAACGCATTCTATCTGAATGCCACTATGTTCATATTAAATTTTCCTCAACCTCACTTGTGGTTTTGTTTTTGCATTAAATTCAATTGCCAATCTCATTAGGGACCAACAATAACCAAATAAGCACATTATATATGTGAAAACATGAATAATTTTTACCCCAACTGGGACTTGAGCCTGGGACTTATTATTACTAAGCCTAGGAGCTACCAGCTACACCAAAGAAGGTTAAAGGGAATCAAAACTCACAGCTTATATCTACTAGGGAAGGAATGAACACATTCTGTATGAATGCCACTATGTCCATATTACAGTTTACCCAACCTCACTCGCAGTTTAATTTTTGCATTTATTTCAATTCCCAATCACATTCGTGACTAGCAATAACCTATGAGGCACATTACATCTGTGAAAACATAAATAATTTTTACCCTGAGCGGGACTTGAACCTAGGACTTATTATTACTAAGCCAAGGCACTACCAATTACACCACAGAAGGTTAAAGGGAAACAAACCTCACAGCTTATGTCTGCTATGGTAGGAATGAACGCATTCTATCTGATTGTTAATATGTTCATATTAAAGTTTCCCCAACCTCACTCGTTGTTTTGTTTTCGCATTTAATTGAATTTCCTATCTCATCAGGGACCAACAATAACCAAATAAGCACATTATATATGTGAAAACATGAATCATTTTTACCCCGACCGGGACTTGAACATGGGACTTATTACTACTAAGTCAAGGCGCTATCAACTATACCACAGAAGGTTAAAGGGAAACAAAACTCACAGCTTATATCTGCTATGGTAGGAATGAACGCATTTTATATGAATGACACTCTATTCATATTACTGTTTCCCCAACCTCACTCGTGGTTTCATTTTCGCATCTAATTCAATTCCCAATCTCATTCGGGACTAACAATAACCAAAGAGGCACATTACATATGTGAAAACTTGAATAATTTTTACTCCGGTTGGGACTTGAACCTGGGTCTTATTATTACTAAGCCCAGGCACAACCAACTACACCACAAAAGGATAAAGGGATACAAAACTCACAGCTTATATCTGCTATGGTAGAAATGAACGCATTCTATCTGAATGCTACTAAGTTCATATTAAAGTTTCCTCAACATCACTCGTGGTTTCGTTTTCGCATTAAATTCAATTCCCAATCTCAATAAGGACCAACAATAACCAAATAAGCACAATATATATGTGAAAACCTGAATAGTTTTTACCCCAACCGGGACTTCAAATTGTGACTTATTATTACTAAGCCCAGGCACTACCAACTACACCACTGAAGGTTAAAGGGAAACAAAACTCACAGCTTATATCTGCTATGGTAGGAATGAATGCTTTCTATCTGAATGCCACTATGGTAATATTACAGTTTCCCCAACCTCACACGTGGTTTCATTTTCACATTTAATTCAATTCCCAATCTCATTCGGAACCAATAATAACCAAATAAGCACATTACATATGTGAAAACATGAATAGTTTTTACCCTTACCGGGACTTGAACATATTAATTATTATTTCTAAGCCAATGCGCTACCAACTACACCACAGAAGGTTAATTGGAAAAAGCCTCACAGCTTATATCTGCCTTTGTAGGAATGAACGCATTCTATCTGAATGCCACTTTGTTCATATTAAAATTTCCCCAACCTCACTCGTGGCTTCGTTTTCGCATTAAATTCTATTCCCAATCTCATTAGGGACCAACAATAACCAAATAAGCACATTATATATGTGAAAACATGAACAATTTTTACCCCGAACGGGACTTGAGCCTGGGACTTATTATTACTAAGCCAAAGCGCTACCAATTACACCACAGAAGCTTAAAGGGAAACAAATCTCACAGCTTATATCTGGTAGGGTAGGAATGAACACATTCTATCTGAATGCCACTATGTTCATATTACAGTTTACCCAACCTCACTTGTGGTTTCATTTTCACATTTAATTCAATTCCCAATCTTATTCGGGACTAACAATAACCAAAGAGGCACATTACATATGTGAAAACTTGAATAATTTTTACCCCGACCGGGACTTGAACCTAGGAATTATTATTACTAAGTCAAGGTGCTACCAATTACACCACAGAAGGTTAAAGGGAAACAAACCTCACAGCTTATATCTGCTATGATAGGAATGAACGCATTCTATCTGAATGCCTCTATATTTATATTAAAGTTTCCCCAACCTCACTCGTCGTTTCGTTTTCGCATTTAATTCAATTTCCTATCTCATTAGGGACCAACAATAACCAAATAAGCACATTATATATGTGAAAATCTGAATAATTTTTACCCCGACCGGGACTTGAACCTGGGACTTATTACTACTAAGTCAAGGTGCTACTAAGTACACCACAGAAGGTTAAAGGGAAACAAGCCTCGCAGCTTATATCTGCTATGGTAGGAATGAACACATTCTATATGAATGCCACTCTCTTCATATTACAGTTTCCCGAACCTCACTCGTG
Source organism: Halocaridina rubra (assembly GCA_037179515.1). Taxonomy (NCBI): domain Eukaryota; kingdom Metazoa; phylum Arthropoda; class Malacostraca; order Decapoda; family Atyidae; genus Halocaridina; species Halocaridina rubra. The sequence continues at coordinate 55,426 of JAXCGZ010002241.1, forward strand.
GTTTCATTTTCGCATTTTAATCAATTCCCAATATCATTCGGGACTAACAATAACCAAAGAGTCTCATTACATATGTGAAAACATGAATAATTTTTATCCCCAAACGGGACTTGAACCTGGGACTTTTTATTACTAAGCCCAAGCGCAACCAACTACACCACAGAAGGTTAATAGGAAACAAATCTCACAGTTTATATCTGCTATGGTAGGAATGAACGCTTTCTATCTGAATGCCACTATGGTAATATTACACTTTCCCCAACCTCACTCGTGGTTTCGTTTTCGCATTTAATTCAATTCCCAATCTTATTCGGGAACAACAATAACCGAATAAGCACATTACATATGTGAAAACATGAATAATTTTTACCCTGACCGTGACTTGAACCTAGGACTTATTATTACTAAGCCAAGGCGCTACCAATTACACCACAGAAGGTTAGAGGGAACCAAACTACACAGCTTATATCTGCTATGGTAGGAATGAACGCATTCTATCTGAATGCCACTATGTTCATATTAAAGCATTTTCGCATTTAATTCAATTCCCAACGTCACTCAGGACTAACAATTACCAAAGAGGCACATTACATATGTGAAAACTTGAATACTTTTAACCCGACAGGGACTTGAACCTGGGACTTATTATTACTAAGCCCAGGCGCTACCAACTACACCACAGAAGGTTAAAGGGAAACAAAACTCACAGTTTATATCCGCTATGGTAAGAATGAAAGCTTTCTTTCTGAATGCCACTATGGTCATATTACAGTTTCCCCAATGCTGAATATTCTGGCATATTCATTACACATCTCTTGCTATTCCATTATATTTGACAAGTCACAACATTCTGCACATCTGTCTCTTTTACTTTCCTTTTCCTCACATTTTGTCATTATTTATGGAAGGTTCAAACTAATGGCCCCCAGTACCCGGCATAGTTGGGTGCGAAGAATCTCCGCGGATCGTGTTGACTCCACCATTGGCTTGGCGGCAGGCACGCCTGGTGGTAGTAATGGTTCTGCTCTTAACCTTGCGCATCCCAATAGATCTGCTTGTTTCACTCTTCATTATTCAAACATCGTGGGCTGAACTCTAATCTTTCGTCTGTGGAACAGCACTTGGGCACTTTCCTCCCTAACCTCCTCCTCCTATCTGAAACCCAGTTGTCTATACATGCTTTCACTGACCGATTCCAAATCTCCCACTATAATCTGTATACTCGCTTTCGTTCCAAAGGTGGGGCATGTGCATACTGCAACATTAACACTCCTACTGTGAGGCTCATGGACCTTGAATCTCCTGACTTTGATGTTCTCTGGCTAAAAGTCTATCTCTCCACTACCACTATCATCCTTTGCTTCTGCTACTGTTCTCCAAACTCCACCGAGTTTGTGTCTTTCTTTGAATATCTCTCCTCGTGCAATGAGTCCTTGCTATCTTCTCACCCACATGCCGAAGTTCTCTACATTGGAGACTTCAATGTACACCACAGTGAGTGGCTTCATTCTTCTCACACTGATGTGGGAGGAAGCGAGGCCCTTGCTTTCTCTATTACTTATGATCTGGAGCAAATTATCAAACATCCTACTCGTGTTCCTGATCGTCACGAACATGCTGCAAACACTCTTGACCTATTTTTTACTTCTAACCCTTCAAACTACTCTTATTCTGTGCTTTTCCCTATTGGTAAATCTGACCACTCTATGATCTCTGTCTCTTCCATTTTCGCTCCCCCACCACCAATCCCTCCTACTCAACGCCGCCTTTGGCACTTCGAACGAACCCAACATGAAAATTTGCGTAACTTTCTCTTTGATTTCCCAAGGGATAACTACTGCTTTCGGTCCTGCAACCCTGATCGGGTAGCTGTAAAAGTTGCTGAGATCATGACCGAGGGAATGGAAGCATACATCCCCTCTTCTACAAAAACTTTCTCTCCCCCTAAACCTTGGTTTGATCGTGCCTGCTCCATGGCTATCCAGGCTAGGAATCAGGCTCACCGATCTTACTAAGCCTCTCCTTCCGATTTAACTTGCTCTGCTTCTATTATAGCTAAGAATTGCTGTACAGCTCAGATTCAAAGGTCTAAGGCTTCCTTTATAAGAAGGAAAGTTGATGACCTAAACTCCTCTCCCACTGACAAATGCTTCTGGTCCTTAGCCAAAAATCTCTCCAAAAACTTCTGTAACTCAAGCTTTCCCCCTTTCATTCGTTCTGATGGCTCTATAGCTTGCTCTCCCACTGACAAAGCCATTCTCTTTGGCTCTCATTTTTCTGCCAACTCTTCTATCAACGATTCCAGTGCACCTGTTCCTCAGTTTTTTCCCCTCTCTAACCCTATGCCCTCCCTTATCCTTTCTTCACGCAAAGTTCATAAGGCTCTTCGCTCACTAAAGACGAACAAGGCATCTGGTGCCGATGGTATCCCTGCAAGGTTCCTTAAGGAGTTTGCAGATGAACTGGCTCCCGTGCTTTGCCATCTTTTTCGCCTCATTCTGTCAACCAGTATCTATCCTTCATCTTGGAAGCATGCTCTAGTTCAACCTGTTCCTAAGAAGGGTGACCGCTCTATTCCTTCTAACTACCGACCTATTGCTCTAACCTCCTCTATTGATAAACTTTTTGAAACTTTGCTCAATGCTCACTTCTTGAAACATCTTGAATCTAACTCACTTATCTCCGATCACCAGTATGGCTTCCGCAAGGCAAGATCCACTGGTGATCTCCTGTCCTATCTTACTCATGTATGGTCATCTTCTCTGAGGAACTATGGGGAATCCTTTGTCATCGCCCTTGATATCTCTAAGGCTTTTGACAGAGTCTGGCACAAGGCTCTGTTGGCCAAACTCCCTGCCTATGGCTTTACCCCTTCTTTCTGTTCTCTGATTTCCAGTTTTCTTACTGACCGTTCTATATCTGTAGTTGTTGATGGCACGACATCTAGCCCTTTCTTTGTTTCCAGTGGTGTTCCACAGGGCTCTGTTCTTTCACCTACTCTCTTCCTTCTATCATCAATGATCTTCTACAATCCCCATCTTCCTCTTTCTTCATGCCTTTGCCGTTGATTCTACCCTTCACTTTTCCTCTGCCTTTTCTTCACAACCTTCATCTGTTACTCGTAATCAATCTCGTATCACTCTTTCTTCTACTCTTAACTCCGATTTGCAGAGAGTATCTGAATTGGGCAATCAAAATTTAGTTAAATTCAATGCCTCCAAGACACAGTTTCTGGTTATCTCTTTATCTTCTTCTCCTCCTGATAACCCTATTGTCTTCGAAACTAATGAAATTTACCCTCTTAACTCCATCAATATATTAGGAATCCAAATAGCCTCTAACTTGTCTTGGAGGAATCACATAATCCAAATTTCTAAATCTTCATCCAAAGAATTGGGGTTTTGTTTCGTTTTCGTCATTACTTTTCCTCATTGCAGTTACTTAAAATTTATAAAGGTTTTATCCGCCCATGCTTAGAATACTGCTCACTCATCTGGGGTGCTTCTTCCTTTACCTATCTTCTTGATAGGGTTGAATCTAAGGCAGTCAGACTCATTAATGATCCTTCTCTTACTTCTAACTTGGATTCTCTCTCTCTTCGCCGTAAGGTATCTTCCCTTTCGCTTTTCTATCGCTACTACTTCCATCGCTGCTCTGATGAGTTGGCGAGTTGCATCCCTTCTCCACTGCCGAGGCCGCGTAACACTCGCCAAGCGGCCTCATCTCACAGGTACTGTGTGGAGATTTGTAGCTCGCGGATTGGTCGGTGCAGCGACTGCTTCTTCCCATCTACCTCCAGACTCTGGAACTCTCTTCCTCCTTCTATCTTTACTAATTCATATGACCTCTCATCCATCAAAAAGCAGATCTATCGTCATCTCAGAGCCTAGTCCTCCATATCTCTGGGTCCTCTTTACTTTGACTGTTTTTTCTGTCAGTCGTTTTCCTTTGTCTGACATTACCTCATCTGTGCCTTGCCCTTAACCTTTTTATTTTCCTTTGTCTTGGTATTTTCTCGTGCCCTGGCCTTTGTTCATGAGGGCAGTTTCTACCTGTCCCGGTGTCACAATCTTAAAAAAAAAAAAATCCCTCATGGTTTCGTTTTCGCATTTAATTCAATTCCCAATCACATTCGGGACCAACAATAAGCAAATAAGCACATTACATATGTGAAAACATGAATAATTTTTACCCTGACCGGGACTTGAACCTAGGAATTACTATTACTAAGCCAAGGCGCTATCAACTACACCACAGAAAGTTAATTGGAAACAAACCTCACAGCTTATATCTGCCTTGGTAGGAATGAACGCATTCTATCTGAGTGCCACTATGTTCATATTAAAGTTTCCCCAACCTCACTCGTGGTTTCGTTTTCACATTAAATTCTATTCCCAATCTCATTAAGGACCAACAATAACCAAAAAAGCACATTATATATGTGAAATCATGAATAATTTTTACCCCAACCGGGATTTGAGTCTATGACTTATAATTACTAAACCAAGGCGCTACCAACTACACCAGAGAAGGTAAAAGGGAAACAATCCTCACAGCTTATATCTGCTATGGTAGAAATTAATGCTTTCTATTTGGATGCCACTATGTTCTTATTAAAGTTTCCTCAACCTCACTCGTAGTTTCGTTTTCTCATTAACGTCAATTCCCAATCTCATTAGGGAACCAACAATAACCAAATAAGCTCATTATATATGTGAAAACATGAATAATTTTTACCCCGACCGGGACTTGAGCCTGGGACTTATTATTATTAAGCCCAGGACTTACCAACTACACCACAGAAGGTTAAAGGGAAACAAAACTCACAGCTTATATCTGCAATAATAGGAATGAACGCTTTCTATCTGAATGCAACTATGGTCATATTAAAATTTCCCTAACCTCACTCGTGGTTTCGTTTTCGCATTTAATTCTTTTCACAGTCTCATTAGGGACTAACAATAGCCAAATAAGCACATTACATATGTGAAAACATGAATAATTTTTACCCTGACCGAGACTTAAACCTAGGAATTATTATTACTAAGCCAAGGCGCTACCAACTACACCACAGAAGGTTAAAGGGAAACAACCCTCACAGCTTATATCTGCCTTACTAGGAATGAACACATTCTATTTGAATGCCCCTATGTTCATATTAAAGTTCCCCAACCTCACTCGTGGTTTCCGTTTTGCATTAAATTCTATTCCCAATCTCATTAGGGACCAACACTAACCAAATAAGCACATTATATATGTGAAAACATGAATAATTTTTACCCTTACCGGGACTTGAGCATGGGACTTATTATTACTAAGCCAAGGCGCTACCAACTACACCACAGAAGGTTGAAGGGAAACCAACCTCACAGCTTATATCTGCTATGGTAGAAATGACCGCATTCTATCTGAATGTTTCTCTGTTCATATTAGTGTTTCCCCAACCTCACTCATGGTTTTTTTTTCGCATTAAATTCAATTCCCAATCTCATTAGGGACCAACAATAACCAAATAAGCACATTATATATGTGAAAACATGAATAATTTTTACCCCGACCGGGACTTGAGTCTGGGACTTATTATTACTAAGCCAAGGCGCTACCAACTACACCACAGAAGGTTAAAGGGAAACAAACATCACAGCTTATATCTGCTATGGTAGGAATGAACTCATTCTATCTGAATGCCACTCTGTTCATATTATAGTTTCCTCAACCTCACTTGTGGTTTCATTTTCGCATTTAATTCAAATCCCAATCTCATTCGGGACTAACAATAACCAAAGAGGCACATTACATATGTGAAAACTTGAATAACTTTTACCCCGACCGGGACTTGAACCTGGGGCTTAATATTACTAAGCCCATGCACTACCAACTACACCACAGAAGGTTAAAGGGAACCAAACCTCACAGCTTATATCTGCTATGGTAGGAATGAACGCTTTCTATCTGAATGCCAATATGGTCCTAATACAGTTTCCCAAACCTCACTCATGGTTTCGTTTAGCATTTAATTCAATTCCCAATCTTATTCGGGACCAACAATAACTAAATGAGCAAGTTACATGTGAGAAAACATGAATAATTTTAACCCTGATAAGGACTTGAACCTATTACTTATTATTACTAAGCCAAGTCACTACCAATTACACCACAGAAGGTTAAAGGGAAACAAACATCACAGCTTATAACTGCTATGGTAGGAATGAACACATTTTATCTGAATTCCACTATGTTCATATTAAAGTTTTCCCCACCACACTCGTTGATTCGTTTTCATATTTAATTCAATTTCCTATCTCATTAGGGACCAACAATAACCAAATATGCACATTATATATGTGAAAACATGAATCATTTTTAAACCGACCGGGACTTGAACCTGGGACTTATTACTACTAAGTCTAGGCGCTACCAACTACACCACAGAAAGTTAATGGGAAACAATCTTCACAGCTTATATCTGCTCTGGTAGGAATGAACGCATTCTATATGAATGCCACTCTATTCATATTACAGTTTCCTCAACCTCACTCGTGGTTTTATTTTCGCATTTAATTCAATTCCCAATCTCATTCGGGACTAACAATATCCAAAGAGGCACATTACATATGTGAAAACTTGAATAATTTTTTCGCCGACCGGTACTTGAACCTGGGACTTATTATTACCAGGCCCAGGCGCAACCAACTACATCACAGAAGGTTAAAGGGTAACAAAACACACATCTTATATCTGCTATGGTAGGAATGAACGCATTCTATATGAATGCCACTCTGTTCATATTACAATTTCCCCAACCTCACACGTGGTTTCGTTTCCGCATTTAATTCAATTCCCAATCTCATTTGGGACCAACAATAACCAAATAAGCACATTACACATGTGAAAACATGATTAATTTTTACCCTGACCGGGACTTGAACGTAGGACTTATCATTACTAAGCCAAGGCACTATCAATTACACCACAGAAGGTAAAAGAGAAACAAACCTCACAGCTTATATCTGCTATGGTAGGAATAAACGCATTCTATCTGAATGCAACTATGTTCATATTAAAGTTTCCTCAACCTCACTCGTAGTTTCGTTTTTGCATTTAATTCAATTTCCTATTCATTAGGGACCAACAATAACCAAATAAGCACATTATATATGTGAAAACATGAATCATTTTTACCCCGACCGGGACTTGATCCTAGGACTTATTACTATTAAGCAAAGGCGCTACCAACTACACCACAGAAGGATAAAGGGAAACACACCTCACAGCTTAATGCTATGGTAGGAATGAACGCATTCTATATGAATGCCACTCTGTTTATATAAAGTTTCCCCATCCTCACTCGTGCTTTCATTTTCGCATTAAATTCTATTCCCAATCTCATTAGTGGCCAACAATAACCAAATAAGCACATTATATATGTGAAAAAATGAATAATTGTTACCCTGACCGGGACTTGAGCCTGGGACTTATTATTACTAAAGCAAGGCGCTACCAACTACACCACAGAAGGTTAAAGGGAAACAAACCTCACAGCTTATATCTGCTCTGGTAGGAATGAACGCATTCTATATGAATGCCACTCTGTTCATATTACAGTTTCCCCAACCTCACTCGTGGTTTCATTTTCGCATTTAATTAAATTTCCAATCTCATTCGGGACTAACAATAACCAAACAGGCACATTGCATATGTGAAAACTTGAATAATTTTTACCCCGACCGGGACTTGAACCTGGGACTTATTATTACCAAGCCCATGCGCTACCAACTACACCACAAAAGGTTAAATGGTAACAAAACACACAGCTTATATCTGCTATGGTAGGAATGAACGCATTCTATATGAATGCCTCACTGTTCATATTACAGTTTCCCCAACCTCACATGTGGTTTCGTTTTCGCATTTAATTCAATTCCCAATCTCATTTGGGTCCAACAATAACCAAAAAAGCACATTACATATGTGAAAACATTAATAATTTTTAACCTCACAGCTTATATCTGCTATGGTAGGAATAAACGCATTCTATCTGAATGCCGCTATGTTCATATTATAGTTTCCACAACCTCACTCGTAGATTCGTTTTCGCATTTAATTCAATTTCCTATTCATTAGGGACCAACAATAACCAAATAAGCACATTATATATGTGAAAACATGAATCATTTTTACCCCGACCGGGACTTGAACCTGGGACTTATTACTATTATGTCAATGTGCTACCAACTACACCACAAAAGGATAAAGGGAAACAAACCTCACAGCTTAATGCTATGGTAGGAATGAACGCATTCTATATAAATGCCACTCTATTCATATTACAGTTTCCCCAATCACACTCGTGGTTTCATTTTCGCATTTATTTCAATTCCCAATCTCATTCGGGACTAAAAATAACCAAAGAAACACATTACATATGTGAAAACTTGAAAAAAATTTTCCCGACCAGGAGTTGAACCTGGGACTTATTACTAAGCCCAGGCGCTACCAACTACACCACAGAAGGTTAAAGGAAAACAAAACTCACAGCTTATATCTGCTATGGTAGGAATGAACGCTTTCTATCTGAATACCACTATGGTCATATTACAGTTTACCCAACTTCACTCGTGGTTTCGTTTTCGCATTTAATTCAATTCCCAATCTCGTTCGGGACCAACAATAACCAAATAAGCACATTACATATGTGAAAACATGAATAATCTTTACCCTGACCGGGACTTGAACCTAGGAATTATTATTACTAAGCCAAAGCGCTATCAACTACAAAAGGTTAATTGGAAACAAACATCACAGCTTATATTTGCCTTGGTAGGAATGAACGCATTCTATCTGAATGCCACTCTGTTCATATAAAGTTTCCCCATCCTCACTCGTGCTTTCATTTTCGCATTAAATTCTATTCCCAATCTCATTAGGGGCCAACAATAACCAAATAAGCACATTATATATGTGGAAAAATGAATAATTGTTACCCTGACCGGGACTTGAGCCTGGGACTTATTATTACTAAGCCAAGGAGCTACCAACTACACCACAGAAGGTTAAAGGGAAACAAACCTCACAGCTTATATCTGCTAAGGTAGAAATGAACGCATTCTATCTGAATGTCACTATGTTCATATTAAAGTTTCCCCAATCTCACACGTGGTTTCGTTTTTGCATTAAATTCAATTCCCAATCTCATTAGGGACTAACAATAACCAAATAAGCACATAATATATGTGAAAACATGAATAATTTTTACCCCGACCGGGACTTGAACTTGGGACTTATTATTACTAAGCCAAGGCACTACCAACTACACCACAGAAGGTTAAAGGGAAACAAACATCACAGCTTATATCTGCTAAGGTAGGAATGAACACATTCTATCTGAATGCCACTATGTTCATATTACAGTTTACCCAACCTCACTCGAGGTTTCGTTTTCGCATTTAATTCCATTCCCAATCTCATTTGGGACCAATAATAACCAAATAAGCACATTATATATGTGAAAATATGAATAATATTTACCCTGACCGGGACTTAAACCTAGGACTTATTATTACTAAGCCAAGGCTCTTCCAATTACATCCCAGAAGGATAAAGGAAACAAACCTCACAGCTTATATCTGCTATAGTAGGAATGAACGAATTCTATCTGAATGCCAGAGTGTTCATATTAAAATTTCCCCAACCTCACTCGTTGTTTCGTTTTCGCATTTATTTCAATTTCCTATCTCATTAGCGACCAACAATAACCAAATAAGCACATTATATATGTGAAAACATGAATCATTTTTACCCTGGCCGGGACTTGAACCTGGTACTTATTACTACTAAGTCAAGGTGCTACCAACTACACCAATGAAGGTTAAATGGAAACAAACCTCAAAGCTTATGTCTGCTCTGGTAGGAATGAACGCATTCTATATGAATGCCACTCTGTTCATATTACAGTTTCCCCAACCTCACTCGTGGTTTCATTTTCGCATTTAATTCAATTCCGAATCTCATTCGGAACCATCAATAACCAAATAAGCACAATACATATGTGAAAACATGAATAATTTTTGCCCCGTCTGGGACTTAAACCTAGGAATTATTATTACTAAGCCAAGGCGTTACCAACTACACAACAGAAGGTTAATTGGAAACAAGCCTCACAGCTTATATCTGCCTTGGTAGGAATGAATGTATTCTGTCTGAATGCCACTTTGTTCATATTAAATTTTCCCCAACCTCACTTGTGGTTTCGTTTTCGCTTTTAATTCTATTCCCAATCTCATTAGGGACCAACAATAACCAAATAAGCACATTACATATGTGAAAACATGAATAATTTTTACCCCGACAAGGACTTGAACCTGGGACTTATTATTACTAAGCCAAGGCGCTACCAACTACACCACAAATGGTTAAAGGTAAAAAACCTCACAACTTATATCTGCTATGGTAGAAATGAACGCATTCTATCTGAATGCCACTATGTTCATATTAAATTTTCCCCAACCTCACTTGAGGTTTCGTTTTTGCATTAAATTCTATTCCCAATCTCATTAGGGACCAACAATAACCAAATAAGCACATTATATATGTGAAAACATGAATAATTTTTACCCCGACCGGGACTTGAGCCAGGGACTTATTATTACTAAACCAAGGCGCTACCAGCTACACCAAAGAAGTTTAAAGGGAAACAAAACTCACAGCTTATATCTGCTAGGGTAGGAATGAACACATTCTATATGAATGCCACTATGTTCATATTACAGTTTACCCGACCTCACTCGCAGTTTAATTTTTGAATTTAATTCAATTCCCAATCACATTGGTGACTAGCAATAGCCTATGAGGCACATTACATCTGTGAAAACATAAATAATTTTTACCCTGAGCGGGACTTGAACCTAGGACTTATTATTACTAAGCCAAGGCGCTACCAATTACACCACAGAAGGTTAAAGGGAAACAAACCTCACAGCTTATGTCTGCTATGGTAAGAATGAACTCATTCTATCTGATTGCTAATATGTTCATATTAAAGTTTCCCCAACCTCACTCGTTGTTTCGTTTTCGCATTTAATTCAATTTCCTATCTCATTAGGGACCAATATTAACCAAATAAGCACATTATATACGTGAAAACATGAATCATTTTTACTCCAACCGGGACCTGAGCATGGGACTTATTACTACTAAGTCAAGGCGCTACCAACTACACCACAGAAGGTTAAAGGGAAACAAAACTCACAACTTATATCTGCTAGGGTAGGAATGAATGCATTCTATATGAATGCCACTCTATTCATATTACAGTTTCCCAAACCTCACTCGTGGTTTCATTTTCGCATTTAATTCAATTCCCAATCTCATTCGGGACTAACAATAACCAAAGAGGCACATTACATATGTGAAAACTTGAATAATTTTTACCCCGAATGAGACTTGAACCTGGGACTTATTACTACTAAGCCCAGGCGCTACCAACTACACCACAGAGGGTTAAAGGGAAACAAAACTCACAGCTTATATCTGCTATGGTAGAAATGAGCGCATTCTATCTGAATGCCACTAAGTTCATATTAAAGTTTCCTCAACATCACTCATGGCTTCATTTTCGCATTAAATTCAATTCCCAATCTTATTGGGGACCAACAATAACCAAATAAGCACATTATATATGTGAAAACATGGATAATTTTTACCCTAACCGCGACTTCAGATCGTGACTTATTATTACTAAGAAAAGGCACTACCAACTAAACCACAGAAGGTTAAAGGGAAACAAAACTCACAGCTTATATCTGCTATGGTAGGAATGAACGCTTTCTATCTGAATGCCACTATGGTCATATTACAGTTTCCCCAACCTCACACGTGGTTTCGTTTTCACAATTAATTCAATTCCCAATCTCATTCGGAACCAATTATTATCAAATAAGCACATTACATATGTGAAAACATGAATAATTTTTACCCTTACCTGGACTTGAACATAGGAATTATTATTTCTATGCCAAGGCGCTAACAACTACACCACAGAAGGTTAATTGGAAAAGATCTCACACCTTATATCTGCCTTTGTAGGAATGAACGCATTCTATCTGAATGCCACTGTGTTCATATTAAAGTTTCCCCAACCTCACTCGTGGTTTCGCTTTCGCATTAAATTCTATTCCCAATCTCATTAGGGACCAACAATAACCAAATAAGCACATTATATATGTGAAGCCATGCATAATTTTTACCCCGACCGGGACCTGAACCTGGAACTTATTATTACTAAGCCAAGGCGCTACCAATTACACCACAGAAGGTTAAAGGAAAACAAACATCACAGCTTATATCTGGTAGGGTAGGAATGAACACATTCTATCTGAATGCCACTATGTTCATATTACAGTTTCCCCAACCTCACTTGTGGTTTCATTTTCACATTTATTTCAATTCCCAATCTCATTTATGACTAACAATAAACAAAGAGGCACATTACATATGTGAAAACTTGAATAACTTTTACCCCGATCGGGACTTGAACCTGTGACTTATTATTACTAAGCCCATGCATTACCAACGACACCACAGAAGGTTAAAGGGAAACAAACCTCACAGCTTATATCTGCTATGGTAGGAATGAGCGCTTTCTATCTGAATGCCACTATGGTCATAATACAGTTTCCCTAACCTCATTCGTGTTTTCGTTTCGCATTTAATTCAATTCCCAATCTCATTCGGGACCAACAATAACCAAATAAGCAAGTTACATGTTTGAAAACATGAATAATTTTTACCCTGACCAGGACTTGAACCTATTATTTATAATTACTAAGCCAAGGCGCTACCAATTACACCACAGAAGGTTAAAGGGAAACAAACATCACAGCTTATATCTGCTATGGTAGGAATGAACACATTCTATATGAATGCCACTATGTTCATATTAAAGTTTCCCCAACCAGACTCGTTGATTCGTTTTCATATTTAATTCAATTTCCTATCTCATTAGGGACCAACAATAACCAAATATGCACGTTATATATGTGAAAACATGAATCATTTTTAACCCGACCGGGACTTGAACCTGGGACTTATTACTACTAAGTCAATGCGCTACCAACTACACCACAGAAGGTTAAAGGGAAACAATCCTCACAGCTTATATCTGATCTGGTAGGAATGAACGCATTCTATATGAATGCCACTCTGTTCATATTACAGTTTCCCCAACCTCACTCGTGGTTTCATTTTCACATTTAATTAAATTTCCAATCTCATTCGGGACTAACAATAACCAAAGAGGCACATTACATATGTGAAAACTTGAATAATTTTTACCCCGACCGGGACTTGAACCTGAGACTTATTATTACCAAGCCCATGCGCTACCAACTACACCACAAAAGGTTAAATGGTAACAAAACACACAGCTTATATCTGCTACGGTAGGAATGAACGCATTCTATATGAATGCCACTCTGTTCATATCACAGTTTCCCCAACCTCACACGTGGTTTCGTTTTCGCATTTAATTCAATTCCCAATCTCATTTGGTCCAACAATAACCAAATAAGCACATTACATATGTGAAAACATGAATAATTTTTACCCTGACCGGGACTTGAACCTAGGACTTATTATTACTAAGCCAAGGCGCTATCAATTACACCACAGAAGGTTAAAGGGAAACAAACCTCACAGCTTATATCTGCTATGGTAGGAATAAGCGCATTCTATCTGAATGCCGCTATGTTCATATTATAGTTTCCCCAACCTCACTCGTAGATTCGTTTTCGTATTTAATTCAATTTCATATTCATTAGGGACCAACAATAACCAAATAAGCACATTATATATGTGAAAACATGAATCATTTTTACCCCGATCGGGACTTGAACCTGGGACTTATTACTATTATGTCAAGGCGCTACCAACTACACCACAGAAGGATAAAGGGAAACAAAACTCACAGCTTAATGCTATGGTAGTAATGAACGCATTCTATATAAATGCCTCTCTATTCATATTACAGTTTCCCCAATCACACTCGTGGTTTCATTTTCGCATTTAATTCAATTCCCAATCTCATTCGGGACTAACAATAACCAAAGAGGCACATTACATATGTAAAAACTTGAAATATTTTTGCCCCGACCAGGACTTGAATATGGGACTTATTATTACTAAGCCCAAGCGCTACCAACTACACCACAGAAGGTTGAAGGAAAACCTAACTCAAAGCTTATATCTGCTATGGTAGGAATGAACGCTTTCTATCTGAATACCACTATGGTCATATTACAGTTTACCCAACTTCACTCGTGGTTTCGTTTTCGCATTTAATTCAATTCCCAATCTCGTTCGGGACCAACAATAACCAAATAAGCACATTACATATGTGAAAACATGAATAATATTTACCCTGACCGGGACTTGAACCTAGGAATTATTATTACTAAGCCAAGGCGCTATCAACTACACCACAAAAGGTTAATTGGAAACAAACCTCACAGCTTATATTTGCCTTGGTAGGAATGAACGCATTCTATCTGAATGCCACTCTGCTCATATTAAAGTTTCCCCATCCTCACTCGTGGTTTCATTTTCGCATTAAATTCTATTCCCAATCTCATTAGGAGCCAACAATAACCAAATAAGCACATTATATATGTGAAAAAATGAATAATTGTTACCCTGACCGGGACTTGAGCCAGGGACTTATTATTACTAAGCCAAGGCGCTACCAACTACACCACAGAAGGTTAAAGGGAAACAAACCTCACAGCTTATATCTGCTAAGGTAGAAATGAACGCATTCTATCTGAATGTCACTATGTTCATATCAAAGTTTCCCCAATCTCACACGTGGTTTCGTTTTCGCATTAAATTCAATTCCCAATCTCATTAGGGACTAACAATAACCAAATAAGCATATAATATATGTGAAAACATGAATAATTTTTACCCCGACCGGGACTTGAGCCTGGACTTATTATTACTAAGCCAAGGCACTACCAACTACACCACAGAAGGTTAAAGGGAAACAAACCTCACAGCTTATATCTGCTAGGGTAGGAATGAACACATTCTATCTGAATGCCACTATGTTCATATTACAGTTTACCCAACCTCACTCGAGGTTTCGTTTTCGCATTTAATTCAATTCCCAATCTCATTTGAGACTAACAATAAACAAATAAGCACATTACATATGTGAAAACATGAATAATTTTTACCCTGACCGGGACTTGAACATGGGACTTATTATTACTAAGCCAAGGTGCTATCAACTACACCACAGAAGGTTAAAGGGAAACAAGCCATAAAGCTTATATCTGCTATGGTGGGAATGAACGCATTCCATCTGAATGCCAGAATGTTCATATTAAAGTTTCCCCAACCTCACTTATGGTTTCGTTTTCGCATTTAATTCTATTCCCAATCTCATTAGGGTCCAACAATAACCAAATAAGCACATTACATAAGTGAAAACATGAATCATTTTCACCACGACTGGTACTTGAACCTGGAACTTATTATTACTAAGCCAAGGCGCTACCAACTATACCTTCTGTGGTATAGTTGGTAGCGCCTTTTGCCAAGGTTCACTTAGCCTACATAAGTGGGGCGAAGTGTCACTGTAGAATTTTAAATATACGGTACCTAAAGCCTGAGAACGTAGTTCTAGAAAGCAAAATTAGGATTTAAGATTTAACGAAAAAGTGATGATCAAGAGGTTGTCCACAATGTATAAAAGATAAATATCAAAATCAAAAAACATACCAGCAGCCAATTCGAGCTAAGAATAAGTTGATATAAAACTACTACTACTACTACTACTACTACTACTACTACTACTACTACTACTACTACTACTACTACTACTACTACTACTACTACTACTACTACTACTACTACTACTACTACTACTACTACTACTACTACTACTACTAGTAGTAGTAGTAGTAGTAGTAGTAGTAGTAGTAGTAGTAGTAGTAGTAGTAGTAGTAGTAGTAGTAGTAGTAGTAGTAGTAGTAGTAGTAGTAGTCTGAACTTATCTCAGTGTGATGAGGATCCAGAGTTGAGTGGAAAATGTAAAATAAGTTGACCTGAGGATGTCGTTTTTGCAAGCGGTGTCTATATATAAAGTAAAATGTAACACTTTGTAGGAAAAGACCAGTAATGGGAGTATTAGTTATAGCAGTAAAAAATTTTCAGTCAATAAACAAACGACATAAGATATAAAATGATACCTCTTACCTCAATCCTTCTATTCTGCTTACTGCCACCATCCTGACTAATAACCAACACGTTTTCTTGCATAAAAAACTGTTATCATTATCATTATACTAATTATTATTACTACTAATACTGCTACTACTATTATTATTCTTATGATTATCACTATTGTTATTATTATTATTATTATTATTATTATTATTTTTATTATTATTATTATTATTATTATTATTATTATTATTATTATTATTATTATTATTATTATTATTATTATTATTATTATTATTCGTATTATTATTATTATTATTATTATTATTATTATTATTATTATTATTATTATTATTATTATTATTATTATTATTATTATTATTATTATTATTATTATTATTATTATTATTATTATTAATGAACGAGCATTTCTTGTCTATAGCCCTTGCCCAGCATAAAAAGCGACTGAAAGGAATAGGTATGCTGGTAATACTTTTCCCCTGAAGTTAACTCTATTGCTGCAAAATAACTGACAGACGAGTCTAAGGCAGTGATATGATGAAGCCTTGCTATCTTGTTCATTTGTTACTACCATGACACCCTATTTGCTTCTGTGAAAAGGAATCATCCATAAGTAAAATAAATATAGTCAGTATTAGCCCTAAAAAAGATCACACACTAAGCATGTTTAAATATTAATATATCAGAAACTAACCCAACGGTTTCAGGCTGTGATTCCTGACTACTCAGCGGTGAATTGGTACGCTTGATTATTGTTATCATTATTATTATCGTTATTATTATTATTATTATTATTATTATTATTATTATTATTATTATTATTATTATTATTATTTTCGTGTCACTTATACAGACTATGAACATCCTCATCAGTCAAGGTCGGAGGTGTGTATCAGGCCTAGATATTTAATAGGTTCACATTTGTCTTTCGCATCAACTTACAGGAAACTAGGTTCAATGTGAAAACCAATAGATGGAGCATGATATGGAATATGGTTCTACTTTAATAATAATAATAATAATAATAACAATAATAATAATAATAATAATAATAATAATAATAATAATAATAATAATAATAATAATAATAATAATAATAATAATAATAATAATAATAATAATAATAATAATAATAATAATAATAATAATAATAATAATAACAGTGAATGTATGTTTTTTCCGTTCTGACAAACTGTCAAAGCTGCAAGCTTGCTGATTGCATGGGATAAAGAGAATGAATAAGTGTCTAACCCAATTTACACTTCTTCTCAACGCTGTTGATTTGCTCCAAAGGGAAGACATAGTCAAAACGTTTGGAAATCAAGCAGCGTTGCGTGAGATGCCCGAGGTTGATTTGGAGTATTCCTCCCCATCAAGTGCCTTCGGGTAACCTCTCTCTCTCTCTCTCTCTCTCTCTCTCTCTCTCTCTCTCTCTCTCTCTCTCTGGATTTTGTCTCAGGGTTTACTCGAATTGTGTCCTACACTCCCATTTGTGCCTCAAAAGCAGCAGGAATAGATGCATGTAGTACTACTTACCGTCATAGTGGTAACAGACATGTACCTGACCTGACAGATAATTAATAATAATAAAAATAATAATAATAATAATAATAATAATAATAATAATAATAATAATAATAATAATAATAATAATAATAATAATAATAATAATAATAATAATAATAATAATAATAATAATATTAATAATGGTAAATAAAAAATAATGATAATATTAATGCAACAACAACATTAAAAACCATCAGCACTACTACTACTACTACTACTACTACTAACACTAACACTACGTCTATTACTAACACCACTACAATTGCTACTTGTACTATTACTACTACTACTACTACTACTACTACTACTACTACTACTACTACTACTAATAATAATAATAATAATAATAATAATAATAATAATAATAATAATAATAATAATAATAATAATAATAATAATAATAATAATAATAATAATAATAATAATAATAATAATAATAATAATAATAATAGCAATAATAATAATAATGATAAATAAAAAATAATGATAATATTAATGCAACATCAACATTAAAAACTATCAGCACTACTACTACTACTACTACTACTACTACTACTACTACTACTACCTACTACTACTACGCTACTACTAACACCACTACAAATGCTACTTCTACTACTACTACTACTACTACAACAACAGCCACTATTACTACTACTACTACTACTACTACTACTACTAATAATAATAATAATAATAATAATAATAATAATAATAATAATAATAATAATAATAATAATAATAATAATAATAATAATAATAATAATAATAATAATAATAATAATAATAATAATAATAATAGTAATAATGATGATAATAATAACAATAATAATAATAATAATAATAATAATAATAATAATAATAATAATAATAATAATAATAATAATAATAATAATAATAATAATAATAATAATAATAAACAATAATAATGGGAAATAAAAAATAATGATAATATTAATGCAACAGCAACATTAAAAACTATCAGCACCACTACTACTACTATTACTAATACTACTACTACTACTAACACTACATTTATTACTAACACCACTACAATTGCTACTTCTACTACTACTACTACTACTACTACTACTACTAATAATAATAATAATAATAATAATAATAATAATAATAATAATAATAATAATAATAATAATAATAATAATAATAATAATAATAATAATAATAATAATAATAATAATAATAATTAGAAGAAGAAGAAGAAGAAGAAGAAGAAGAAGAAGAAGAAGAGAGAAGAAGAAGAAGAAGAAGAAGAAAGAAGAAGAAGAAGAAGAAGAAGAAGAAGAAGAAGAAGAAGAAGAAGAAGAAGAAGAAGATAATTATAATAATAAAAATAATAATAATAATAATAATAATAATAATAATAATAATAATAATAATAATAATAATAATAATAATAATAATAATAATAATAATAATAATGATAATAATAATAATAATAATAATAATAATAATAATAATAATAATAATAATAATAATAATAATAATAATAATAATGATAATAATAATAATAATAATAATGCATACATACATCCATATAAATATACGTGGACTCAATCTCCCTTGCAAGGGGTATGGCCGAGCCAAGAAACACACATTCACCACGATCCACACATACCTCAACTACTCTTAGCTCCTTGGGGGTAAAGGGTTGCCCTATTTCACCTCCCACTTTCAACTCGCCTTTGGTTACCTACAAGTTGGGCAGGCAAGGGTATTCTACAATGAGACCCGACAGCCACTGCTGGTTTACAATCACCACTTCATCACATGGGAACTCCCCTCCCACCCGTCCATCACAGATTCCTGAGCTAGCAGGTGCAAGAAATTCCTTTGGCCTGTGTCACCTATACAGTCTTCCTCCACTCATTTCTATCTCTTGTACGATCTCGTCCCTGCTCTGCTGACATTCCATGTGCATTGAATGCCCTTTTCAGGCCATCCATCCATCTCATTTTAAGTCTTCCTCCTTTTTATTATATATATGAGACTGACACTGAGACAGACAAATAAACTGACCTCATCAACATATGCCCGGGCACAAGAAAACACCAAGACGAAGGAAAAGAAAAAGCTCATGGACAAGGCAGAGATGAGGCAAAGATACACAAAGGAAAAGGACACTCTGAAAAAATAGTTGAAGCACTGGGGACTTAGGTATAAGGAGGATTGGGCCCTGAGATGACGATAGATCTGCTTTTTGAAGGAAGATAGGTCATAAGAATTTGGAAAGACAGAAGGAGGAAGAGAGTTCCAGAGTCTGGAGGTAGATGGGAAGACGCAGTAATTCCACCGACTAATCCGCGAGCTACAAAGCTCCACACAGTACCTGTCAGACGAGGCTGCTTGGCAAGTGTTACGTGACCCTGGCAGTGGGGAAGTAGTAGCGATAAAAAGAGAAAGGGATGATACCTTACGGCAAAGAGAGATAGAATCCAGATGAGAAGTAAGAGAAGGATCATTCAAGAGTCTGACTGCCTTAGATTCATCCCTATCAAGTAGATAAGTATAAGAAGAAACACCCCAGATGTGTGAGCAGTATTCTAAGCAGGGATGGATAAGATCTTTATAGATTTTAGGAAACTGTAAAGAGGAAAAGTAATGACTAAAACGAAACAGAACCCTCAAGTTTTTGGATGTAGATTTAGAAACTTGGATGATGTGATTCCTCCAAGACAAGTTAGAGGCTATATGGATTCCTAATATGTTGATAGAATTAAGAAGGTAAACTTTTTTAGCTTCGAAAAAAAAATATAAGGCTATCAGAAGGGGAAGAAGATAAAAAGATAGATAAAAACTGTCTTGGAGGCATTAAATTTAAATAAAATTTGGTGCCCCACTCAGATACCCTCTGCAAATCGGAGTAGAGAGTAGAAGAGAGAGTGATACGAGACTGCTTACGAGTAGCAGATGAAGGCTGTGAAGAAAAGGCAGAGGAAAAGTGAAAGGTAGAATCGTCAGCAAGGGCGTGAAAAAGAGAGGAAGATGGAGATTGTAGATCATTGATGAAAAGAAGGAACAGAGTAGGTGAAAGAATGGAGCCCTGTGGAACACCACTGGTAACAGGGAATGGGCTAGATGATGCACCACAACAAGTACAGATATAAAACGGTCAAAAAGAAAACTGGAAATCAGAGAAGAGAGAGAAGGGGTTAAGCTATAGGTAGGGAGTTTGGCCAATAGAGCCTTGTGCCATACTCTATTACAAGCCTTAGAGATATCAAGGGTGACGACAAAGGATTCCCCACAGTTAGGCATAAGGAAAGAACCGTCCTGATGGAAGACTCATCCAGGAGCTCTCTTGACCAGTCCTAGTTGAATCCATAATACCTTCAGTAATAGTCTTTCAATGGGTGGCTGATGCCATGGCCAACCTACTAAACTTGGTCTAACTCCAATCAATTCTGCAATCCACACTCTCTTCGCTGTTCACTCATCACGCATCCTTTCCATGTGTCCAAACTTACTCAGTACTCTATGATTTAAGGTATCCGACAGCTCCCTGTCAATACCCGTTTTCTGACTGACATTATCATAATATTCAACTTGTTCCTTACATCCTCTCTTGCATTCCAAGTCTATGCTCCATACAATTCTGTTGGTACAATCATACTTTCAAATATCTTTCTTTTTGCATACATTCCCTAATTCGCATTTCTCTTTACACTTTTCAACCCACTTAAGACATTTATTCACCTCCTTCACTCTATGGCTTACCTCTGCATCCACTTGTCCACCGAAGACACTTAAAGCTCTCAACTTCTTCAAGCAACTATCCTCTCACATCAACATTCAATCTGCCAGCATTAAGACTCCTCGCGTATCTCATGACTTTACTTTTGCCAATATTCACCTGCAACTTCATTCATTAACACACCTTAATAAACTCAGCCACTAAATGATTACGTTCGTTTTCATTATAAGCCACCAGTACAATCTGGGAATAGCACTTGTTTCAATTTCCTCAACCTTCAATGCTCAACTACTATTTACAAGCCTCTGTCATATACTCTTTCATTTACTTCCCTTACCAATCCATCCATATACACATTAAACAACCTTGGCGACATTAAACAACCTTGATGTAACCCTACATTAACCTTAAACCAATCATTTATACCATTCCTGACACTCATACATGCTTTACTATTCATGTAAAAACTCCTCACTGCATTCAAGAAACTTCCACTTATTCCATTCTGTCGCAATACACTCTACAACCTCTCTATATCAACCCTGTCAGGTGCTTTCTCTAAGTCCACAAGAGCCCAAATAGTGTCCCTACCTTTCTCGAAGAACTTCTCACACACCCGTCTTACCACAAACACCTGATCCATACATCCTCTTAACTTCTTGAACCCACATTGTTCTTACCCAATCAACCTCTCAGTACCTTCCTAAATCTCTTGACTAAAACTTTTTCATATACCTAGCAAACTACACTCAACAAATTAATTCATCTAAAACTACTATGCTCATACTTATCTCCTCTCCCTCTGTAAAATGGAACTACACATGCACTCCCCCCCTTTCCTGCAACATACATTCAACAACCTAACCCTCCAGTCTACTAATACCTCCCCACCTTTTGACAAGTATACATCAAGACACTCATCTATCCCTGGTGCTTTACCTGCTTTCATTGCTCTAATTGACAAATGCACAGCAACTTTCGTAATTTATCTATCATTCTCATCACCTAACATTGACATTATTCATTCATTTCCCACAGCCACAATCTTTGCCTCTCTTTTTCCTCATTTAGCAGTTCCTTTGAGTAATCAGTCCATCTCTCTCTCACCTTTAATTCGTCTACTAGCAATTGCCAATCTGCTCCTTTCACCCTCTCCTCCCTACCAGACTCATCTTTCCACACTTTTTCAGTTCCTTCCAATACATCTTTTTATTCATTTCAAAATGCTAAAGAAGCATCTATCCCCACCTTACATCCGCTTCTCTATTGGCCTCCTTCATTATGCGCTTCACTAACCTCTTCGTACTATACCTTTCATAAGCCTCTACATTACCTACCTGCAACCATGCCTTGCTGATTTCAGCGGGATGTGGTGTCATGTTTTTAAAATGAAGCAGTACGACTATCCTTCATCCCTAATAACATGTGGAACATAATACGAAATTAAAAATAAGACATACATATATCACATTTTAAAACATACAATTTTTACCAAGCTACTTTCCGAAGTAACTTATATCAAATAAAGAAATATATAAATTATCTTTCGTAATTATTTAGGCTTTAGTCAAAGTGAATATAAAAAATTGCTTTAATAATAGGTACTTAATAATATCTCCGCCTTTGTCTCATAAACGGGTGAACAGTACCATATCCTCCTTTCAATATGGCGTCATCTTAGACCATATATTTCAAGAACGGTTCGATATAATACCTGCTTATTAATCTCTACTGCTTATCATTTGAACTCACTCCCGCAACATCCCAATTCATACTGTCTACATTCTCGTATATATATATATATGCTAAAAATACTAAACTAGTAAATGCTTTGTGGAATAAAGGAATTTTATTATTATAATATCATCATCTAATGCTGCACATTAAGTCGTTTCCTTGAAGAAAAGCTTCTAATATATTAACTGAGATATTTCTGTCTTTTTTATATTCTTTTTTCTTCTTATATTTTTCACATTCAGATACTGGGAAAACAAACCAGTTCAATTCGGTGTCGGTCCCTAGCCAGGGTAAAAGGTAGGGAACGCGCCCATATAAATATCTTTCGAAAACAATCAAATATCAGCCTTCATAATATGAGCTGAAGAAGAAGAAGAAGAAGAAGAAGAAGAAGAAGAAGAAGAAGAAGAAGAAATATTAACTTAAAAAGAGCTCCTGATAAAGAAGAAGAAGAAGAAGAAGAAGAAGAAGAAGAAAAAGAAGAAGAAGAAGAAGATGAAGCAGAAGAAATATTTAACTTAAAAGAGAGCTCCTGATAAGAAGAAGAAGAAGAAGAAGAAGAAGAAGAAGAAGAAATATTAACATATGAAGAGCTGCTGATAAAGAAGAGAAGAAGAAGAAGAAGAGAAGAGAAGAAGAAGAAGAAGAAGAAGAAAGAAGAAGAAGAAGTAGGATAAGAAGAAGAAGAAGAAGTGAAGAAGAAGAAGAAGAAGAAGAAGAAGAAGAAGAAGAAGAAGAAGAAGAAGAAGAAGAACAACAACAACAACAACAACAACAACAACAACAACAACAACATCAACAACAACAACAACAACAACAACAACAAGAAGAAGAAGAAGAAGAAGAAGAAGAAGAAGAAGAAAAAGAAGAAGAAGAGAAGAAGAAGAAGAAGAAGAAGAAGAAGAAGAAGAAGAAGAAGAAGAAGAACAAGAGAAGAACAAGAAGAAAAAGAAGAAGAAG